>BSBM01000178.1:4527500-4642500 GCA_027924585.1 Larix kaempferi
AACATCTTACCAAAAAAAAACTACAACATGCACCAAGCAATGCTTTCAACCTTTCATGAATATAATAAAAAAAAATTACTTGCATCACCGCCAATAACATTTCATAGTCACATTCCTCCATCTAGTAGACAAACATTTGTTGAATTCCTCATGGTTTCATTACAACAACTCACACAAACACCTAAAGAATTGAAAAATCTTAGTCTTTTGGGGCTATTTTCCCTCATCCATACCATTAAAATGAAGTGAGTAGAAGCTTCTCCCTTGTAGGGAATTTTCTCATACTAACATCCCATACCACCATCCAATACCATACTATTGAGTTCCTAGAGGTTTTGTTGTAGTTATATGTAGGGAATTCCCAATAGCTTTTAAGATTATATGAAAACATTCTCACTAGATGTTGTTGTACATAATCAATTGCTACATCGAACTTTAAAAATCATGCACATCGAGTTCTAATATCTTGTTTGTTGTTCATTCTTGCAGGGGTGATATTTTTTTTCTTCTAAAAAACACATTGAATATGGGCAACAGATGTAATAATAAAAGAAATTATAGAAGGAAGGAGTTGCCCCCTGAAAAGGCCCATGAGATAAGAGAAAATGCCAGGTTGTACATGAAAAACCGTAGAAATCAAAATGTTAGTGCCTTAGATCCATCAACAAGCAATGACGAAGTGGTTGAAGTCAATCAAATCTTGCCTGATGTCGAATATGAAGGGATGGATGTTGAACAAGTTCTTAATTGGAAACCTCCCCAAGAAGAGAACACACATGGCGAACTCACTCCCTTGCAGGACCAATTTGTGAACGAAGGGCCACAACAAACCATTGACAAGACTCGTACTTCCTTTCCAACTCCCTTTCCTCGACTATCAACCGGACGATGAAGAAATCCCAGATGTATTCATGTGGATGAAAGTTCATTTTCAGGACTTGAAGGTCAGATTCCCAAATGCACTATTGATTTCCATTGTAGCAAGATAATCAAATATTTTTTTGAATCCAACACCGATGTAGCAAAATGTCAATTGTTTCTTGCTTTGTTAAAATCACATTGTCTAGCTCATGTTAGGATAATTTTGGGCATAAAGGTAGTTAGAAGTTCAAAGGCCAACAATCATGTTGTTAGAAATATACAACCTACATTTAATTTGATTGGAAAAACTTCTCGTACAAAAGATTTTAATGCGGCCCGTCGTGTACTGTCGGAATCGATTGTAGACAAATCCACAAGGCAACATCACTACTATCACACACATGTAAAATATTTAAAGTAGATAGAAAGACTCTTCAAAAGTATTCTGCCATTAGAGAAAAACTTGAGACCCCAGGCCAAAAAGATTGTTGGGCCTTTGTTGGTAGGTTACCTCGTTCAAACATGAAGCTCATTGATGTTGTTAAAGAACTAGTGCAAAATTTTTGGCATGATAACAATACACTGTCATCAAATAAAAGAGATGTTTTAAAGTTGAGAAAAAGTGTTGGGGAGGTGAACCCCATGTTAAGCACTACCTTGACACGACACAAACAGAACTCTATGAGAGGTTCAAGAATGAGCACACACAATTGAGATTGGGCCAAAGGTCCTTTGAAAAATGCAAACCCTGGTATGTTAGAATTTGCATTGATCGCAATACATGTTGTTGTAGATACCATGTAGAATTTGAGTACTATTACGATACATATAGACATATATTTTGTGGTTTGCATACTAACATTGTGCCGTATTTCCCATCGTTAAAACCATCTAATGCATCCAGAGAATTTATACATAGCATAATGTGTCCAAGACCTGAAGGACAAAAATATTATAAAAGATCATGTTTATATGGTACATGTTTTAGTTGCAGTGGATTTGCATTATTGGGCTGCTGCATCCATGCAACCACGAAGCACGAATTTGGGAGGATGTCAGTAGCAATGAAAAACTTCCAGGACATAACATATCAAGTAGATAGTTCGAAGGAAAACAAAAAAATTGCATTGGTGAAGTCACATGTAATCTAAGTTTGCATACTTTCATACTGTACATGTTGAATTTGTACATATATATTCAGATTGAAAATGTCACGTTGTATTAATGCCCTTGGTTTTATGGCACCAGGTTGTGATGAACTTGCAATAATTAATTAATGCAAATACACGAGATATCATAAATAACAGAACTCATAATCACTTTTATATTGATCGCAGGCCACTTCGAGGGGGCAACCTCCTTTGAGCAAACTCAATACAATTAACTTCACGGTGCCTTCATAGGCCTCAACACACACTTATATACTAAGTCTAGGCGCCAATACTATGATTCAAAACCATGGGCCAATACAAACTATGGATCAACAAAACTATGGGCGACTTACAAAGCATATGCGCCAACAACAATAACACAAACTATGGATCAACAAATACTACGGGACGACTTACAAAGCATATGCGTCCAACAACAATATACTAACAAAGTAAAGACATGGGTTCCTAACATCCCCTCTCCCTTAGAAAAATCTTTGCCCTCAAAGCTTTAAATGTGGAAATTGATGCAGAATCTGAAGGAGTGGATCCCCTATAGCATCCTCAGGTTTCATTTCAGGCCACTGGCACCTTTCGCGTTTCAGGGAGGATTGCATGGAAGGTTGTAGACGAAGAAGAACCATATCAGTGACGTGAAAAGTGCACATAGAACGGTGCTGATTGGCTTGTTGTTTCAATCGAATTCTTCCCATGTGAAGATTGTCCTGGAGAATGAGAAGAAGCTGATCGCGGTTTCGAAGAATTGAGTCAATTGCTTGAACTGGGAGTTGTTGAAGGTGTATGGAAGAAGAACTGGTGGTGCCTATCCAGGGACTGCTTCATATGGTGTCCTTTTAGATGTGGTACTATACCACTGGAGTGCTTCTAGGAAATCCATAGAAATAGTTTTCCAATCTGTGGAGGGATGGGCAAGGGTTCGAGCAGTCCCGAAAGGAGTGTCGTTTCACCCTTGTTGACCTGGAAAGTATCACAGTCAACCACCATCCATTGAATTGTCATTTTGAGTCCCTGCCAAAAGAAGTTACATTGTTCCTAGTCATACGTTTTGAGGAACCAAGAGTGCCCTACTGATGAAGAAGCATGGAGTTCATAGAAGAGATAGCCCCGTTGAATAGACTGCAACCAATTTGGAACAAGCAGAGAAATAGTTGTAAGAGAAAATGGGTCATCAAATGTGCGAGGAGGAGCATCTGCCACCATATTGTCCTTACCCTTCTGGTAAGTGGTCGCATAGTCATAACCCATAAGTTGGATAACCCATTTCAGGTGTGCTAGGGAGGAGACCCATTGTTCCAGGAAAGTTTCCAGACTCTGGAGATCAGTCTTGATGCAGAAATAATTCCCCAATAGGGATGGCTGCCACTTCTGTACTGCATGCAAAATAGCTATCATGTCCTGCTGAGATGTAGATGCGGCTAAATGCTTACCGGAAAGGTCTCGTGAAGGCAGCAAGCCCACTGGTGCAACAAAGACACCTGCATATCTATCCAAGGAAGTAGTGGAGACCGTTGGTGGGTGCATCTGAAGGGAATGGAGATGAACAATGACACCATGTGAATTCTTCTTAAGGATCTTTTCCAGGCGATGTGAACTGATGATGCAGAGAGACCCTGGTTGTAATCCCATAAATTTGTGTTGTGTCCCATTGATTGAAAACTGCATCCAAAGTTCAGCAAAATCCCATAAGAGAGGGCCAAGTGTGTGTAACCATTGAATGCCCAAAACCTCATCACATCCGCATAAGGACAAGGAAAACATGTCAGAGCGTAGGTTATAATCTTCCATAGATATACGCACATTGTGACACTTCCCCTTGCAAGGTAAGGTGCCCCCATTGGAAACCATGACTTCAAGGTTGGAGCAATCATGGACAAAACAATCATCCTGTTTGGAAATCCGAGGGTCAATGAAGTTATGAGTGCTACCAGAATCAATGAGTATGGTAAGAGGGAGCTTCTTGAAGTATCCCCTGACCCACATTGTTTGTGGGGTGGTGACGCCGGTTACAGCATGGAGAGAGATCTCGGGTGGGTCGTCCTGAGATGGGGTGTCAACAGGCGGGTGTTAAATGTTGACCTGATCATCTACTGTATCTGGAGCTTCTTCACCAAGTTCTGAGGCAGGCGAAGAATCCACATCCAAGAGATAGAGCTTTTGTTGAACACATCTATGTCCCTGAGTGAATTTCTCATTACAATTATAACAAAGCCCTTTTTCTCGGCGTGCCTGCATCTCTGTTTCAGAAAAATGCTTGATAGCAGTTGGTTGACGAGAAAGCGTGATGGGAGGTCGTTGGGAACCCATATTTCTGAAGGGAACAAAGGTGGGTTTGGAGCGTTGTTGAGCTGCGATCTTGTCCTCTGCCAACTTATCCAACCCTATGACTTCCATCATTGTGTTGGGATAGAACATTTTGACCTCTGAGCGAATTTCATCCTTGAGACCACTAATAAAACAACTCCTGTATAATTCATCAGACAATCCTTCTGTGTGATTGGCCAGTTTCTCAAATTCTTTCTGATACTCTCTCATTGTGCCAATTTGGTGAAGTTTAGTGAGTGCTCCTGTGAAGTCATCAAAAGCACTAGGACCAAATCGTGGCAAAAGGAGTTAGCAAAAATCTGTCCAGTTTGGCTCGAGATGAGCTTTGATGTACCAACGGTACCATTGAAGGGCTTCCTGTTCCAAATGAAAGGATGCAAGTGGAACTTTCTGGACATCAAAAGTATTATGCAGACTGAAATATTGTTCTGCTTGGTATATCCATCCAGTCGGATCAGTACCATTGAAGCGAGGAAAATCAAGCTTTGGCCCACGAAAATTGTTGGAGGAAGAGAACACGGTGGCTGCAAAAGATTATGGCTGTCAGTTATTGTTCATCGCTGAATGTTGAAGATGGAGGCTGAGAAAATTTTCAGCCAGATCTTGGAGTTTGTTTTGGATGGATGCAAGTGCTTCCTCCATGGTGTGTGCTCCTGCACGGGTGACAACCATAACCAGGGTGTTTTTCTTTTTTTTTTGGAATGGGTAGAAAAGCACAAACAAAAGCTGATTTAGTAAAGGGAAATTTGGATTGGGGAAAAAATCTGATGGGTAATTGGGGTTTGACTAGATTTTGGACACTGTCGAAAGGACAGGAAAGCAGAAAAGGGGGATTTCAGAAGCGGGGTGAAAGAATGAGAAAATTTGGCAGAGAGGGACAAAGAAGCAAAATTAGAAAAAGAACTCTGTGGTAAAATTTGAAGGCGATTGGGTGAAAATCGAAGAAGTTATGGCAAAACCCTAAAAATAGACAAATGTGAGATTTCGGGTGTTGGGAAGTGGAATGTGTGATAGGGTTCTCAGGAATGAAATATGCAGAATGGGATTTCAGGGGTGTTAGAGAAGTTTCAAGGGAAACAGAGTTAAAACAAGGGAGATATGGCGGAAAAACAGAATTTTTTTTTTTTTTTTTTTTTTTTTTTTTTTTTTTTTTTTTTTTTTTTTTTTTTTTTTTTTTTTTTTTTTTTTTTTTTTTTTTTTTTCAGAAATGGATCTGCAATAGCGCGAAAGGGATCGGCAACAGATGGATCTAAAATGACACTGAATGGATCGAAAACGAATGGATCTGGAACGGATTTCAGAATAGATCTGGAACGGCTTTCAGAATGGATCTGAAACGGTTAGATATGAAACAGCTCGGAATGGATCTGAAACAGCACGGAAGTGATCGGAAACAGTTCAGTTGAATATAGATATGGACCCCAAGTATGTTCGGCTTCCTAATAATTCAAGTGTTTCACTCGGCCACCAATGTTGTCTGATGGCTTATGTATTGGGGCAGTACCCCTCACTCCACGGCTTAGGTAAAACTGATAACCGCTTTGCCACAAATGACAGCTCTTGGTTTACCTCATGGGTGGGAACTAGTCAATCAGGTAGGAGTCGTTTCCCTTTTCGCTGGCAGGCCCTCTCAATGGGCCCGCTACTTTGGGGTTCTTGTGGTACTCCTCACAATGAGTCTTAGGGCTTATGCCCAAGTACTACCCACAGGCAAGCGGATAGGAATTATTCCCAGATCCGAACTTGCAACAGATGCGAAAAAAAAATTTGGCAGAAATTCCACCCAACGAGCCCAAAAAAGTGCTTTGATACCAGATGTGATGAACCTGCAATAATTAATTAATGAAAATACACAAGATATCAAAAATACACAAGATATCAAAAATAACAGAACTCATAATCACTTTTATATTGATCGTAGGCCACTTCGAGGGGGCAACCTCCTTTGAGCAAGCTCAATACAATTAAGTTCACGGTGCCTTCATAGGCCTCAACACACACTTATATACTAAGTCTATGCGCCAATACTATGAGTCAAAACCATGGGCCAATACAAACTATGGATCAAGAAAACTATGGGAGACTTACAAAGCATATGCGCCAACAACAATAACACAAACTATGAATCAACAAATACTACGGGACGACTTACAAAGCATATGCGTCCAACAACAATATACTAACAAAGTAAATACATGGGTTCCTAACACAGGTACAAATTTGCAATTTCATGAAGGAATTCTACCAAAAGACCGAGCAGTATGTACAGCATGTCCATGTAGCACGATGGCAGGATGAACAATATAGACAGTGTAGGGACACCTTTCCCAATGGCACAATATTGTCGGTCATGGACTTTGCTGAAAACTACATCGTATAGCCACAGAATGCGATTCAAAGTCAATACTACCATTCAAACCAAGTTAGCATAATGGTCCATATCACATATAGGCAAGCGCCAGAGAGAAGCAACGACATGAGGATAATATTGAAAGAGACCAACTTCTACATCAGTGACGACAGGTGCCACGACCTGCATTATGTGCAACATTTCTTCAAAATTTTCTATGATCAGCTAAAGGAGAGAGGTATACAGATGGATCGGCATTGGATATGGTCAGATGGCTGTGCAGGCCAGTTCAAAAATGCACATGTTTTCTAGTGGTTGAGTATTTTGCACAAGACTTATGATGTGTTGCATCTATGGAACTATTTTGAGACCGGGTATGGAAAGGGAGAGCACGACGGGGCTGGATCATGTCTCAAAACTGCTCTACGAAGGGAGGAGATGAGGTGCATGAGAGACCCTCATATTCGGAATGTTGAATCCATAGTTCAATGGTGCAAAGCAAAAATGTCAGATCGAACCACGGAGCAACACATACCAACAGGTAGAGGACATGTTGTCAAAAATTTCTAAAATGTAGTTGATATAGATCGATCGCATTCTTATAGTTGTAGTACTGTGCAAGGCACTCATGGATTTCATTCGGTTCGAAGCTCAAACAACCCCTTATTTGAAATATGGACGCGAAAACTTGCTTGCTTTTGTGGGTCTTGCAACAATTGTGAGTGGGATGAGTGCAAATCAATGGATTGGGTTGATGAATGGGATCATGTATCACTTGCAGTGGACCCATGTGCAGTTGTTGAAACAATCCAGTTAGAGGAAGGCCAATCCTCTATTTTGAATGAATATGATCATATATCTGATCTTGTACAGCTAGATAAACATTTCTACATGCATATCCCGGTTCCCTCCTTGTTTTTGTAATTATCCAAGTTATCAAACCACTACTTGTTGGAATATGACCTTAAGATGCATTTTTGCAGGACACATCTACGCAGTTGTCGTCCCGACAGACAGTGCAATTGGGACAAATTATTGGTTGGCACGATGCATCCAGGGGAAGCAAACCCTCCTCGCATCATTAACCGATAGTGAAGGCATTACCTTTCCGACTGGCTCGATGGTTGTTCAGGGGGAATATCTTACAGTATATGGAAAGGGACCAAAGAGCAATGGCTACACATACACAGATTATAGACCAGGTTCACAGGTGTATCACTTTACACACTTCATTGTTGGTACAAACATCCAACTACAAACAATTTCAATGAAGACATCAAACAAGGTACGCTATTTACATCATGCAGAGCATGAGAGGTTGTTTGAGACAATAAAAAACCAAGAGGATCCAGAAGGCCTAATTGATTGAGGTACATATTGTAGCCATGTGATTGTTTATTCATGCACGATTAATGTTATTCATGTTAGATAGTTTATTTGATATCATTATCTTATATCGTTTATTTGATGTTTGAGTTATGATTTATAGCCATGCGATTGTTTACGCATGCATGATTAATGTTATTCATGTTAGATAGGAATTCGATATGTTATATCTTATATCATTTATTTGATGTATAAGTTATGATTTATATCCATGTGATTGTTTATTCGTGCATGATTAATTCTAGAAGCACTAATATAACCCTACAAACATAATCTAGCCCTAGAAATCCTAGAAATCTAAACTAACCCTAGAACACTAATTTAACACTAGAAAACTAAAACACATATTTCATTAAATTTGGAATTAACCAGTGGATCTAGAATTCTAAAATAACCAAAAAACTCAATTCTAGCATTGTTCTTGTAATAAAATATTTCCAATTTTAATGAAATATGTGTTCTAAGCTAGAATACTATAAACCTAATCTAGTCCTAGAAACCTAAACTAGCCCTAGAAACACTAATCTAACCCTCATAAACCAATCTAGAATCCTAGAAACCTAATCTGGATACTACCCCTATTTTCTCTACCACTCACTCCATTCGGAGCTTTAGGAATTGTTTCAATATTGGTCTAGTACTTGGATGAATATGAGGATCATCTGGGAGCTATGATTCTTCTTCATTGGCTTCTTGAGTTGGTTCTTCATTTCCTTCATCCACATAATAATGGATAATTTCATTGTTGTTCAAATATGTTGGCAACGAGGGCATGTTAAGGCTTTTTTCATTAGCGTTAGTAATAATATTCATATTCATATTCATGATGGCTTATGATAACCATTCATGCTAGGGTTTTTGGCTTTGCAATGTCATTTGTTCATTGAGGGTTCTTGCCACTTGACAACATTAAATCATATTCAATTCAATAGTGTCATTTTGAATCGGTTCTAGGGAATATGTATGTGGTTCATGTGATGCAACAACTTCCATATTATCTTGAACTACTTCATCATCTAATTGAGTAGCACTAACATGTTCATCATTGTCACCTAATGGTTGGAATTGTCCTTGAGGGAGGTATTCATTATCATCTTCATCACTATATTCATCACCATCACCATCATGATCAACGTCTTCATCATCATCACCATCATCATCATCATCAACATCTTCATCATCATTGTCATCTCTAGGTTCCTCATCAACATCTCCATCATCATCATCTTCTCCGTCATCATCATCTTCTCCATCATCATCATCATATTCATCACCATCACCATCATCATCAATCTCTTCATCATCATCACCGTCATCATCATCATCATCAACATCTTCATCATCATTGTCATCTCTAGGTTCCTCATCAACATCTTCGTCATCATCATCTTCTCCATCATCATCATCATCATCATCTTCATCACCATCACCATCATCATCAACGTCTTCATCATCATCACCATCATCATCATCATCATCAACATCTTCACCATCATTGTCATCTCTAGGTTCCTCATCAACATCTCCGTCATCATCATCATCATCATCTTCATCACCATCACAATCATCATCAATGTCTTCATCATCATCACCATCATCATCATCATCATCATCATCAACATCTTCATCATCATTGTCATTTCTATGTTCCTCATCAACATCTCCATCATCATCATCTTCTTTGTCATCGTCATCATCATCTTCTTTGTCATCGTCATCATCATCAATGTCTTCATCATCATCACCATCTTCATCATCATCACCATATTCATCATCATTGTCATCTCTAGGCTCGTCATCAACATCTCCATCATCATCATCTTCTTCGTCATCATCTGCATCACCATCACCATCACCATCATCATCAATGTCTTCATCATCATCACCATCATCATCATCATCACCACATCTGCTAGGTGGATGATTTTCCAAAGTTGACCCCCTTGTGCAAAAATTGCACACTCCCTTCCTGAGAAAAACCCTAGTTTCCAAAATGGACCTACAAGGCGACACCCGGGCCACGGGACCGGAGGAGAGGGGTACCCCTATCACTATCCTGACATCCTGAATCCAACGGAGTCAACGATTTGTCGATCAGAGCCACAGTCGTCATTCTATGGCTCGTTCTGTCTCGCATCCGCCTTCAAGGACACCTGCTGGATACCTGTCGGGGGCATAGAACTCCAACAGTGCAACAAAACCTGGTTTCAGGGAGTCCTGCAAGTGTTTCTAGGGAGGTTCTAGCTGGGAACCCTGGCCATAAGTGCCAGGTGGATGATTTTCCAAAGTTGACCCCCGTGTGCAAAAATTGCACACTCCCTTCCTGAGAAAAACCCTAGTTTCCAAAATGGACCCACAAGGCGACACCCGGGCCACGGGACCGGAGGAGAGGGGCACCCCTATCACTATCCTGACATCCTGAATCCAACGGAGTCGACGATTTGTCGATCAGAGCCACAGTCGTCATTCTATGGCTCGTTCTGTCTCGCATCCGCCTTCAAGGACACCTGCTGGATACCTGTCGGGGGCATAGAACTCCAACAGTGCAACAAAACCTGGTTTCGGGGAGTCCTGCAAGTGTTTCTAGGGAGGTTCTAGCTGGGAACCCTGGCCATAAGTGCCAGGTGGATGATTTTCCAAAGTTGACCCCCGTGTGCAAAAATTGCACACTCCCTTACTGAGCAAAACCCTAGTTTCCAAAATGGACCTACAAGGTGACACCTAGTCCACGGGACTAGAGGAGAGGGGCGCCCCTAGCACTATCCCAACGTCTTGAATCTAATAGAGTTGATCATTTTTCGATCGACGCCATGGTCGTCATTCTATGGTTCGTTCCGTCTCGCATCCAAAAGGCCTTCAAGGACACCTGCTGGATACCTCCCTAGGGCATATAACTCCAACCGTGCAACAAAACTTGGTTTCGGGGAGTCCTGCAAGTGTTTCTAGGGAGGTTCTAGTTGGGAACGCTAGCCATAAGTTCCCGATGTATTATTTTCCAAAGTTGACCCCCGTGTGCAAAAATTTCACACTCCCTTACTGAGCAAAACCCTAGTTTCCAAAATGGAACTACAAGGTGACACCTCGGCCACGGGACTGGAGGAGAGGGGCACCCCTAGAACTATCCCGACGTCCTGAATCCAATGAAGTCGATCGTTTTTCGATTGGAGCCATTGTCGTCATTCTATGGCTCGTTCCGTCTCGCATCCAAAAGGCCTTTAGGGACACCTGTTGGATACCTCCCAAGGGCATATAACTCCAACCGTGCAACAAAACTTGGTTTCGGGGAGTCCTGCAAGTGTGTCTAGGGAGGTTACAGTTGGAAACGCTGGCCATAAGTTCCCGGTGGATTATTTTCCAAAGTTGACCCCCGTGTGCAAAAATTACACACTCCCTTACTGAGCGAAACCCTAGTTTCGAAAATGGACCTACAAGGTGACACCCGGGCCACAGGACCAAAGGAGAGGGGCACCTCTAGCACTATCTTGACATCCAGAATCCAACGAAGTTGACAGTTTGTCGATTGGATCCACAGTCGTCATTCTATGGCTCGTTCCCTCTCGCATCCAAACAGCCTTCAAGGACACCTGCTGGATACCTGCCAGGGGCATAGAACTCCAACCGTGCAACAAAACCTAGTTTCGGGGAGTCCTACAAGTGTGTCTAGGAAGGTTCCAGCTAGGAACGCTGGCCATAAGTTCCCAATGGATGAGTTTCCAAAGTTGACCACCACGTGCAAAAATTGCACACTCCCTTACTGAGCGAAACCCTAGTTTCCAAAATGGACCTACAACGTGACACCTGGGACATGAAACCGGAGGATAGGGGCACACCTAGCACTATCCCGACATCCTAAATCCAATGGAGTCGACGGTTTGTCGATCGAAGCCACAGTCGTCATTCTATGGCTCGTTTTGTTTCGCATCCAAAAGGCCTTTAGGGACACCTACTGGATACCTATCGGGGGCATAGAAATCCAACCGTGCAACAAAACCTGGTTCCAGGGAGTCTTGCAAGTGTGTCTAGCGATTTTCTAGTTAGGAATGCTGGCCATAAGTTCCCGGTGGATGATTTTCCAAAGTTGACCCCCGTGTGCAAAAATTGCACACTCCCTTACCAAGTAAAACCCTAGTTTCCAAAATGGACCTACAAGGTGACACCCGGGCCACAGGACTGGAGGAGAGGGGCACCCCTAGCACTATCCTAAAATCCTGAATCCAACAGAGTCGACGGTTTGTCGATCGGAGCCACAGTCGTCATTCTATGGATCGTTTTGTCTCGCATCCAAAAGGCCTTCAGGGACACCTGCTGGATACCTGTCAAGGGCATAGAACTCCAACCGTGCAAAAAAACCGAGTTCTAGGGAGTCCTGCAAGTGTGTCTAGGGAGGTTTCGGCTTGAACGCTAGCCATAAGTGCCCGGTCGACGAATTTGTAAATTTGACCCCAATGTGAAGGCCTTTCGAATATTGCTCAAGGGGGGCATTTCTCTTCCAGAGGCCCCCGGGCGTGCGTGGCTGCTATGGACAGGTCCACAATGGCCACGTGGACATGTGGGAGCCGACAGAATCCAAGTTTGCTCACCGTATTGGGTCCCGTGGACCTGGAGCAATTCCTCAAAGTGTCCCTAAATGGCCCCGGGGTGCCCGGCAAAAATTCCTGCAGCACCCAAATCCTGGCTCCGATCACAAATCTGTCGATTCCGATGGATCCAGGACGCGGGTTTTGGCTAGGGGATCCCCCATAGTGTGCCTCGGAGTCCCAAAAATGGTGCCAATGTGCCATCTCTGAAGCTAGGGTTTTGCTCAGTGAAGGCCTTTTGAATATTGCTCAAGGGGGGGATTTCTCATCCGGAGGCCCCTGGGCATGTGTGGCCACTGTGGACACATCCAAAATGGAAATACGCACCTGTGGGAGCTGACAGAATCCAAGCTCGCTCGTCGTTTTAGGTCCCGTGGCCCCGGAGCAATTCCTCAAAGTGCCCCTGAATGGCCCTGGGGTGCCCGACGAAAATGCCCGCAGTACCCAAACCAGGGCTCCGATCGTGAATCTGTTAATTCCTATGGATCCAAGACGTCGGTTTGTAGCTAGGGCCCCCCCCACAGTGTGCCTCCAACCCCCAAAAACAGTGTTATTGTGCCATCTCCGAAGATAGGGTTTTGCTTAGTGAACCCTAGCTCCTTCATTGAGCAAAACCCTAGCTCCGGAGATGGCACATTGGCACCATTTCCGTGAATTCTAGACACGTTGTGGGGGGTCTTCTTGGCTGAAACCCGGTGTCCTGAATCCATCGAATTCGACAAATTCTTGACCGGAGCCACGGTTTGGGTGTTGTGGGAATTTTTGTCGGGCACCCCCAGGCCATTCAGGGACACTTTGAGGAATTGCTCCGGGGCCACGGAAACCAAACCGGCAAACGGACTTGGATTCTGTCGGCTCCCACAGGTACACATGGCCATTGTGGACCTGTCAACGGTGGCCATGCATGCCCGAGGGCCTCCGGACGAGAAATGGCCTCCTTGAGAAAAATTCGAAAGGCCTTCACTAAGCAAACCCTATCTCTGGAGATGGCACATTGGAACCATTTATGGGTTTTTGAGGCATTCTATGGGGGGTTCCCTAGTTGAAACCTGGCTTCGCGAATCCATCGGAATTGATGGATTCGTGATTGGAGCGACGGTTTGGGTGATGTGGGCATTTTTCGTCGAGCACCGCGGGGCCATTCAGGGACACTTTGAGGAATTTCTCCCGGGCCACGGGACCCAAACCAGCGAGCGGACTTGGATTTTGTCGGCTCCCATAGGTCCACATGGCCATCGTGGACCTTTCCATGGTGGCCACGGATGCCCAGGGGCCTCTGGACAAGAAATGCCCCCCTTGAGCAATATTCGAAAGGCCTTCACTGAGCAAAACCCTAGCTCCGGAGATGGCACATTGGCACTGTTTCTGGAACTTCGAGGCACACTGTGGGGGGTCCCATAGCTGAAAACCAGTGTCCCAGATCCATCAGAATCGATGGATTCGCGATCGGAGCCACGGTTTGGGTACTGCGGGCATTTTCGTCAAGCACTGCGGGGCCATTCAGAGACAATTTGAGGAATTGCTCCCAGGCCACGGGACCCAAACCGACGAGTGGACTTGGAATCTGTCGGCTCCCATAGGTCCACTTGTCCATTGTGGACCTGTCCAAAGTGGCCACGCACACCCGGGGGCCTCCATATGAGAAATGGCCCCCTTGAGAAATATTCGAAAGGCCTTCACTGAGAAAAACCCTAGCTCCGGAGATGGCACATTGGCACTGTTTTCAGGACTTCAAGGCATGCTGTGGGGGGGACCTAGCTGAAACCCTATGTCCTGGATTCATTGGAATCGATGGATTCATGATCGGAGCCAAGGTTTGGGTGCTGCGGTAATTTTCGTCAGGCACAGCGGGGCCATTCAGGGACACTTTTAGGAATTGCTACGGGGCCACGGGACCCAAACCGGAGAACGAACTTGGATTTTGTCGGCTCCCATAGGTCCATGTAGCCATTGTGAACCTGTCCATGGTGGCCACGTACGCTTGGGGGCCTCTGGACAAGAAATGGCCCCCTTGAGCAATATTCGAAAGGCCTTCACTCAGCAAAACCCTAGCTCCAGAGATGGCACATTGTCACCATTTTCGGGACTTCGAGGCATGCTGTGTGGGGCCCCCAGCTGAAACCCAGCATCCCAGATCATAGGAATCGACGGATTCATGATTGGAGCCACGGTTTGGGTGCTGCGGGCATTTTCGTCAAGCACCGTGGGATCATTCAGGGACACTTTGAAGAATTGATCCAAGGCCACGGGACCCAAACCGACGAGCGGACTTGGATTATTTCGGCTCCCACAGGTCCACATGGCCATTGTGGACTTGTCCATGGTGGCCACGCATGCTCGGGGGCCTCCGGATGAGAAATGGCCCCCTTGAGGAATATTCGAAAGGCCTTCACTGAGCAAAACCCTAGCTCCATAGATGGCACATTGGCACCATTTTCAGGACTTTGATCCATGCTGTGGGGGGGGGGCCTAGCTGAAACCCGGTGTCTCGAATCCATCGGAATCGACGGATTCGCGATCGAAGCCACGGTTTGGGTGCTGCGGTCATTTTCATTGGGCACCGCGGGGCCATATGGGGACACTTTGAGGAATTGCTCCGGGGCCACGGGACCCAAACCGGCGAGCGGACTTGGATTCTTTCGGCTCCCACAGGTCCACATGGCCATTATGGACCTATCCATGATGACCACGCATGCTCAAGGGCATCCAGACGAAAAATGGCCCCCTTGAGCAATATTCGAAAGGCCTTCACTGAGCAAAACCCTAGCTCTGGAGATGGCACATTGGCACCGATTCTGGGACTTTGAGGCATGCTGTGGGGGGTCCCCTAGCTAAAACACGGTGTCTCGAATCTATTGGAATTGATGGATTCACGATCGGAGCCACGGTTTAGGTGTTGCGGGAATTTTCATCGGGCACCCTGGGGCCATTGAGTGACACTTTGAGGAATTGCTCCGGGGCCACAGGACCCAAACCGACGAGCGGACTTGGATTCTATCGGCTCCCCCAGGTCCATGTTTCCATTGTGGACCTGTCCACGGTGGCCATGCATGCCTGGGGGCCTCCGGACGAGAAATGCACCCCTTGAGCAATATTCAAAAGGCCTTCATTGAGCAAAACCCTAGCTCCAGAGATGGCACGTTGGCACCATTTTCGGTACTTCGAGGCACGCTGTGGGGGGTCCCCTAGATGAAAATCGGCGTCCCGGATCCATCGGAATCGACGGATTCACGATCATAGCCATGGTTTGGGTGTTAAAGTAGCTTAAGCCTTTCATGAATTTGAGGCCAACCGTAACAACAGAGGGGAAACCTGAGCTGTTTCTCTACGTCATGGGTTTGATTGTTCTCAAACAAAATCCATCTGATGCATATCATAACTACTTGTTCATCATTCTGTTCATGGCAATTGAGTTGAGGTTGAAAATCCTATGCATGCCAAATAATAGAGTATTCACTAGACCATAGATTGTAGGCTGTAGAAATTTAAAATGTCCAGTAGCTTTAGGGTTTCATCAATACAAATTCTGGTTTGATTTGAAAATTAAACAAATTTATTGTTAGGCCTTATTCATATTCTTCACTTTTCCAAACTCTGCACGTAGACCAAAGCACCCTATTAATCAAAGATAAATAAAATCTCAGTTATCTCATGAAATGGCAACGTTTGTCTTACCATGTAATCGAGATTTCAATACTGTTCTTTGAAATTCATTGTTTTACCATTTAATCGAGATTTCAGTACCGTTCTTTGAAATTCATTGGACATAAAAAAACGACAATTTGAACAATAGGAAAATTAATTAACTAAAACATATCTTTGCTTGTACATTTGTAATTGTCTATAAGTTAAATCATTATTGATTAACTTTTAGATACAGAAATTGCAAATTCTACCTAAAAGAAAAGCATCATTAACACAAGTTTAGCGTACCTTAAAAGTTGTTTGTCACAATGACTCAAAAGATGCAAATTCTACCAGCCGTCACTTATTAAATTACCATCAAATTGTTTATTAAATTACTATAAAGAACTTGTTAACATGGCTAGAAATCCAAGGAATCGTATTGGCATAGGATTGAAGAAAAATAGTTCGTCATGATTCAAGTGACTCGGGCCATGTGACTCTATTCTTTATTTTCATGTCTGCTTATACTGAATTGGGTTTTTATTTTTATTTTTTTAATGACAGGTTTTACCAACAGGATTCTACTATGAATTGTGTTTGGTGATAAAGGATTTTACTGTGGATTGTGTTTGGTGACATTTATGGCGACCCCCAAGGAACATATTGAAAAGATCAGGAAAGACAAGTTCTGTGTTGGGGAAAAAGAAAATCCACCTATAGAATATTTACATCAAGCAGTTAAACAATTATCTGCTGAATTATACACCGGGGATGTGCATTTTTTGATGGAGTTGATTCAGGTAATTACTGAGTTACAATTTTAGTAGTCATTTTATAATCTTCTATGTTTTCTTTGTTTCCATGGTAAGATTAGTGTTTTGTTTTGGGTGTAGAATGCGGAGGACAATGACTATGAACCACATGTGGAACCTTCGTTGGAATTTGTCATTACAACTGAAGATGTCGTTGGCGTAGGCACTCTTGCGACCTTGATAGCTTTTAACAATGAGAAGGGATTTCAGAAACAGAATATTGATTATATATGCAGGGAAGGTGATTATATTGGATAAAAAGGTATAAAATGAGCCATAGAATGACGATCGTGGCTCAGATCGACAAACCGTCGACTCTGTTGGATTCAGGACATCGGGATAGTGCTATGGGTGCCCCTCTCCTCTGGTCCCATGGCCCAGGTGTCACCTTGTAGGTCCATTTTGGAAACTAGGGTTTTGCTGAGTAACGGAGTGTGCAATTTTTGCACACGGGGGTCAACTTTGCAAAATCGTCCATCGGGCACTTATGGCCAGCATTCCCAGCTGGAAAGTCCCTAGACACACTTGCAGGACTCCCCGAAACCAGGTTTTGTTGCACGGTTGGAGTTCTATGCCCCCGACAGGTATCCAGCAGGTGTCCCTGAAGGCCTTTTGGTTGCGAGACAGAACAAGCCATAGAATGACGACCATGGCTCCGATCGACAAACTGTCAACTCTGTTGGATTCAGGATGTCGGGATAGTGCTAGGGGCGCCCATATCCTCCGGTCTCGTGGCCCAGGTGTGACCTTGTAGGTCCATTTTGGAAACTATGGTTTTGCTTAGTAAGGGAGTGTGCAATTTTTGCACACGGGGGTCAACTTTGGAAAATCATCCACCGGGAACTTATGGCTAGCATTCCCAGCCAGAACCTCCCTAGACACAGTTGCAGGACTCCCCAAAACCTATTTTTGTTGCACGGTTGGATTTCTATTCCCCTGGCAAGTATCCAACAGGTGCCCCTGAAGGCCTTTTGGATGCAAGATGGAACGAGCCATAGAATGACAACCGTGGCTCCGATCGACAAACCGTTGACTCCGTTGGATTCAGGACATCGGGATAGTGCTAGGGGCACCCATCTCCTCTGGTCATGTTTCCTGGGTGTCACCTTGTAAGTCCATTTTGGAAACTAGGATTTTGCTCAGTAAGGGAGTGTGCAATTTTTGCACACGGGGGTCAACTTTGCAAAATCGTCCACCAGGCACTTATGGCTAGCATTCCCAGCCGGAACCTTCCTAGACACACTTGCAAGACTCCTCGAAACCTAGTTGTTCTGCATGGTTGGAGTTCTATGCACCCGGAAGGTATCCAGCAAGTGTCCCTGAAGGCCTTTTGGATGCGAGACGGAACAAGCCATAGAATGACGACCGTGGCTCTGATCGAAAAACCGTCAACTCCATTGGATTCAAGATGTAGGGATAGTGCTAGGGGTGCCCCTCTCCTCCGGTCTCCTGGCCTGGGTGTCACCTTCTAGGTCCATTTTGGAAACTAGGGTTTTGCTTAGTAAGGGAGTGTGCAATTTTTGCACATGGGGGTCAACTTTGGAAAATCATCCACCGGGCACTTATGGCTAGATGTTGATGAGGAACCTAGAGATGACAGTGATGATGAAGATGTTGATGATGATTGTGATGATGGTGATGATGATGAAGACACTGATGATGGTGGTGATGGTGATGATGGAGAAGATGATGATGATGTAGATGTTGATGAGGAACCTAGAGATGACAATGATGATGAAGATGATGATGATGATGATGATGATGGTGATGATGATGAAGATGTTGATGATAATGGTGATGATAATGGTGATGGTGATGAAGATGATGATGATGATGATGATGATGATTATGGAGATGTTGATGAGGAACCTAGAGATGATAATGATGATGAAGATGTTGATGATGATGATGATGGTGTCATATTTTGAGCATTAATTCAAAATGATCTAGGATCTTATCTGAGAGAATAACATGTACATCATATCAATCACAAGAGACAATAGATAGAGAGTTTCCTCGAGGAAAACCAAGAAGGTGAAAAACCCTACAACTTCCTCAGAGATAGAAAGAGCAATGATACAAAACCCAAGTACAAGAGATAGTCTCCTTAGCAGCTTCTCCTCCTCCACTAGTGCACATCACTCAGGTGAGAGAATAGATGAGTAAGTGAATGATCAAATAGAGTGACACCCTCACTCTATTTATACACTGACTTGACTTGACTTTCCTAATAACCTAACAGGGCTGACTTCTCTAGGAGAGTCTAATAACCCATGGTAACTCAACTCAGGGCCAACGCTACACTTGGTGGTCTAATAACCCATCACATACAAGTTGTGGTACATACAATGCAACTTGTGACACTTGTAAATACAAATGAGGACACTTCCGTACAGAGGAATAATACCATCTTTGTAGGGATACAATATACATATATGAAATACATTCCGAAGTTACATATACATCAACAGATGGTGATGATGATGAAGACGTTGATGATGATGGTGATGGTGATGGTGATGAAGATGATGATTATGATGATGGAGAAGATGATGATAGCGAATATGTTGATGAGGAACCTAGAGATGACAATGATGATGAAGATGTTGATGATGATGATGATGATGGTGATGATGATGAAGACGTTGTTGATGATGGTGATGGTGATGAAGATGATGATGATGATGATGATGATGATGGAGAATATGATGATGATGGAGATGTTGATGAGGAACCTAGAGATGACAATGATGATGAAGGTGTTGATGATGATGATGATGATGATGATGATGATGATGGTGATGATGATGAAGACGTTGATGATGGTGATGATGATGAAGACATTGATGATGATGAAGACGTTGATGATGATGGTGATGGTGATGAAGATGATGATGATGATGATGGAGATGTTGATGAGGATGATGGAGAAGAATATGATGATGGAGATGTTGATTATGATGGAGAAGATGATGATGATGATGATGTTGATGTTGATGATGAAGATGATGATGATGGAGATGTTGATGATGGCATGTATTTGTAGCAATGTGTAGATAAAAGTTGGTCAACATGAAATACTCATGCAAGCCAACATGCACAGAGCATTGATCATGTGAAGATTTCAATTATTGGCAATGGCATTTCACATTGGAATTTCATTTCATCTCCTCCCTTCAAACTATTTTCTTTTTACATTTTGAATTTTTACATTGCCCTTGACACGAAGTTTTAGTGACAAAATAATCCTTCAGCAATGAATTTAGACTTAAAAAAATATCATTTAATAATTTTTTTTATTAAAGAATAATTCGTGGAAGTTAATGTTTGGCCACATGTAATGCAACAAAACAAAACTTTCAATTTGAACATGTTGCATTAATGGTGTAATTGAAATTTTGACATTCTATTCCAAATGACTTGGATTTAAAGACCAGATAAATACAGTATGCCCTTTATAGAGGCTATTCATTAAAAAACACATTGCTATTGAGACTGTACTATGATGTTCTCCCCTTCCTTTGTCAAAATAAGATTAATAAGGTTGTTTTTCCAAGGTATAGGATGTTTTATATTTCTCAACTATTATTGCATGTGAACTTGCACATACCAAGCTACAACAAATCTTTCACATAAGTGGATTTGTCTATGTGAATAGATAAGTGAAAAGCTTTTAGCAACAAGACCTATACATTTTAACTTGGAAGTATTGGAAATGTACAAAGTGGGATTGAGAGGCTTGATGGTGATTGTAGTAGTGGGCATGGTATTGGTGAGAATGATGTCATGATAGTGGAATTAAATATTAAGATGGTTACCCTCGAGCTTGGATCCTAGCCTAGAAACACGAGAAACTAGCCTAAAAACCCTAGTTGGTAGCGTAAACCCTAGTTTGTATTCTAATCACAATGAAACCCTATTATGTAGCCTAAGATCTAGCCCTAAATTATAATACATATAAAAATTAAATCATTTTCATTGTAGATATATATCCATGTGCATACATTTGAATCAAAATCACTATACACATATATGCATAGTATCTCATCTATATAGCAAGGGTCTATCATCAACTAGAAAACTATTGTACCTAGCACCAGATACATAATTTAGAAACCTAATGGTTTGAAATTGGTTGTACCATGAAGATTTTTATATCGTGGATATGCACACCTATGACAACCTTCTCAATGGATGGAAAACCTAATATTATCATAACATTAGTAAAGCTTAGTCCAACATGTAGTAATGCTTACATGTTCTAGTGTTGATGGTGCACTAATGGATGCATGCAACTTGATGAGGGTGTATGTGTGACTCCATTGATGTAATGCAAGTCCTAACTGTCTTTAACAAGTGCCTGAGTGTCCAGTAGATGAATTAGGATGTTCTAATACCCCTCAATCCCTTCCAGACATAATTCGAAATTATTTGGGGTATTGGGGTAACAAGTTGGTGTGTTAAGGTGGATATAGCATCACAAATACACCTCATAGTAGTCATTTATTGTAATGTCAACTATATGTGTTTAAGTCAACGTGTCTACATAATATTAGATCGCTATCACATAATGATAAAATAAGGAAGTCCTAATTGTAAATGGTAGTGGATGTGATGGTCATCAAATCAAAGGTGGCTATATCTGTGAGTGAGAATTAATGAGCTAGCTATACATTGTGCTCAAGGTTGTCCTATTTGTATGGTGACAATTGATTAAGAAATGATTCCATAACTTGGTTATTAATTTGTTGCATAATCTTAAGTAGACAAAATGGTCAATATAAATACTAGTGACGACATTTCATTATGTAGAGTATGGACATTTTGGATCTCATTATGTAGAGCTATTAAAAATCATGTTGGATCTCATTTTAACCTTTTGACAACAATGGACATTTTCTATTTTTAAGTATTCTTTTCCTAGTACTCAAGTTCCCAATCTATATATTATGTGCCATGAGGTGTGATTTGTCCATCCATTTATTCCGTTTGTTTTTAGATTAATTCTCACACATGATTTTGTTTCAGTTATCCTATGTTTATAATGTTTTCTGAACATAGATACCATTACAAGATTTTACATGTGGAAAGATAAACCAAGCTGAACTATGATATCCAACTTCTCTTCTAAGATCTAGGTAAGCTTTAGGTTGATTCACATTATCAACTAATGGATGGACATCATTGGTACCAAAACTTAAGACCGCATGCCATGGACGGATAGAAGTAAAAACCAAATTTAGACAACATCACATCATGATACACACAACATGAGACAACAACATTAGACAACAAGATACTAATATAGACAACATCGATATAAATCACATAACTAAAAATCCATGTACATAAAGGCTACAAAACTCATCCAAACATATACAATTTCTGACAAATAGTGGAACATGGTTCCCAATGTACATACAATGGCAACTCGTGCCCTATAGAAAATGTGACAACTCATGCCATAGATCCAAAATACATGGCAACTTGTGCCGTAGATACAAAGTACATGGAAACTGGTGCACAAAAGTGCCACATCATGGCTAATGTACATAACATGGTGTGTCAAGCATTGTGACCACCCCCGTCACTCCCAGGCACATCTCCAAAATCGATCTTCCTACTCTTTGAGCTACCGGTGCCTCGGGTCTTGCTCCGTCTAGGAGTAGACCGTCTCTCCGAGCTTTAGAACAAATGATATAAGATACCTTCATTTTCAAGCATTTGCAACATTTACCACGTTTATAAAAAAAATGTAGAATTCGAATCTTAAATAAATCACCTCTGATGCGAGTGGGAAATGTGAGGCAAGTGTCCTGGATCTACGGAGCCTCTCAGCAATTCCATCCTACAACATTTACAACAATCATTTCGTTGAAAAGTAATAATTGCTTAAATTAATTTTTGTTAATGCATCAAAATATTTTCATAAATTAGCTTGATTCTCACCGTGAACACCTCTGACGATGAACACGGCTAGGCTTTTGGGCTAGTAGGTGGAGCAGATGGCTAAACAACCAGCTCCGATGCAGCCATGGGGGGGGCGCAGATGTAGTGGCAGCCACTACAGGTGCAACCACTGGAGATATAGATGAGGATACTGGAAGAGTAGATGCCACAATAGTGGCAGGAAGTGGGGATGATATGGTGGGAGAAGACATGGTGGTATGGGGTGGAGGAGGGCGTTGTGGATGATGAACCCCTGTCGGTTGTACGATAGAGGGTATCGAACAAAAAGGACTAGGGAGGGTGTTGAGGGATGGTGCATGGGAGGGCAGTCCTGCATAGAGGGAGGAGGATGGACGAAAGGGAGGTTGTGGACGAAGAGGGGAAGCTGGAAGGAAGGGGGGGCGTGGACGAATGGGGGAGGATGGATAGACAGGGGGGCATGGATAAATTGGGGAGGATGTATAGACGGGGGGGGGCGTGGATGAGTGGGGGAGGATGGATGGAGGGGGGAATATGGTCAGAGATGGGGGGCTGGATGGAAGGGAGGGGGTGGACGGAGGGATGAGTTTAGATGGAAGCGAGGGGGGGGGGACTCATGGGAGAGGGTGGAAACATAGGACTAAAATTGGGACCTGCAGCTGTTGGTGGCACCTACATATACATTTGTAATATCACAATTTAGTAAACAAACAATACATTAAACCATAGTAAGTCATAATAATTCAAATTAAAGGCATGCTTTTAACTACACATTGTACCTGTGTATATGGTGATCTGTCAATCCTTGGCGGGGATGGTTGATCACTGTAGTCAGGGAACACCTATGGACACCAAAATGCATGCATGTTGTGAACATGTTAAACAAGTCATTATTTAGGCAATCAAGATATTCAAAAACATTATACGAACTATCAATGTGTATGCCATAAATATAAATACTTAAGTAATATAAATGACATAAGTAATAACAATATTGTGTGAGGTACTGAAAATACCTCCATGTGAGGTGCCGCAATTTCAGTTGCAGCTACCATTGCTGCATCCAGGTTGGGAGATCCTACGTTCTCCCATATTGGTGTCTCAGCTCTAAATAATTGTACATTGAAATAATAGTTTAAGTCAAACAAAAATACTTTACAAGTTATAAAGTGATGATTGAAAACACATTAAAAAAATTGCTGACCAAATCCATATAAAAACCCTCGATCAGGCCAGGGCAAGTGTGCCCGCAATGGGGACAAAGATGTGGCATTGTCCCCGTTGAACTGGAATGCTCAGTATGGCTACCACTGCTCACAGGTCTATCCTGGCCCTGTCGTGAAGGCCCTGCACCTGGATCTCTATCAAGGTCACCCGACCTCTCCACTGTAGTCACTACTACAAAGGAGGTGTGTCTGAGGAGTCCACGTGCAACATTCCTCATTGCCTCCTCAATCTGATCAAGCTTGTGGGGTAACTGAGGTGGCTGGAGAGATGGGTTGGGGTCGCGCCTAGGAGCTGGAGGCCCTCTCAGTGGGTTCCTCCTGACAGCAAGTCGATCTTGGGTAGAGCCACGCCCAACACCCTGGAACTCGGTTATGTCAAAATAGTTGACATGTAAACCGAGCATAAACTCAGCCCACAGTTTCCGAAGGAAGTACTGTGGAACCTCCCTATTATTGCAGGGAGGTTTATCGTACACCATGAACCACCTCTGCATCCAATTGTCCCTCCATGGTTGGTAATGACACCAATCCATGCGGACACGTGGCTTTCTATTGTTGGGTGGTTGTTTTGTTCTTGGATCGGTGAACACACTGTATAATTGGGCCTTTGTAATATTCAAATATTTTATTTCTTCCTTGGAAATGCCCGTGGAGTAATACTCCCACATCCTAGCCCTATATTCAGTCATGTCGGTTAATTGGCAATGTGCATGGATGAGGGAGTCAATTGAGCTCTCAATTGACGTGGCAAGAGACACTCGAGATGGTTCCCCCGTGTTTCTTAGATCTCGAGTGCTCACTCTCATTTCATTTACATAATGGTTAAGGTCATCTTGTTCAACATTTGGTTGGGGGTTTTGGTTTTCTTCGGCATTTGGATTTTGTTGACGGTTTTCTTCGGCATTGGGTCCAAGGTTTGGGTTTTCTTGTGTTCCACCGGACTCCAGGTTAATATTTTGTTCACTTATTGTCTTGGTTTACAATCTGCAATTGAGAATTGGTCCATTGTTTTAAAAATTTGGGAATTATTAACAATTTAATAAACAAAAAAAATCAAAAAATTGACACAAAGAATGAATTAAATGACCAAAAAATTTGAAATTACCTATCCAATCGATGTGTTGATGAGTTGGTGGATCTAATTGGTGGGTTTTGGAGTGCAAATGGCCTCTTATGGTGGCTATAGTCACGTGCATGCAGAGGTGAAAGTCACGCTCGGCTCTAATGACAAGAATGGGGAATTCGGCTCTGTTTTTTTTTTAACAGGAGCATGTGCGCGCCCCTAAGCGCGCACGCACCTTGGTTCAGTACCGAACCTAGCAGCGCGTGCGCGCTGCCTTAGGTGCATGCATGTAGTTGCTTTATTCCCGCTAGCGCGTCCCCATTACAACGGTTTTAGGGAGCAAGTTTGTGTGCCTGCCCTGAAGTCCTTACTATATTTTAAAAAACCTATTGGCCAGTTTGTTGACGGACCAATAGTTCTTTTAGGAAGTCAATCTTAGCACCATAAGCATAATTGTAGATCATGACATCTATAGGCTCCAAAGGAAACTGGATGAGATTTTGGAAGCCACAAAAACTTTGTTTTAGATGATGGATGGGCATGGAGATGGCTCATGGGATGACTTCATCAAGATCTCTTCAGATGATTACTCACAGGTGTAATGTTGCAAGTTTTTTTTATTTGACAATCATTTGATATTATATTTTGGTCAAGACTATGTTTACCTTCTGTTTCTCAATGGTTTTTTGGACAGTTGTTATACAATCTTGGTTTCCATTGTTAGGGAAGGATATGAGGCTCTTTAACTCATTCTTTCTGTTGGTTCAATTTACATTAATAATCTCTAGTCAAGCTTGGTTTCCATCTCTAGGGTAGGCTCTGAGACATATCGTTATATTTATTAGTTATGACATCGTAGACATGAATGGTTAGCAATTATGGGTAGGCCTAGTTTCTACAAGGGTATGCCTACAACAATATTGTTCTATTATATTGTTTCTCTATTAATATAAGGTTTATGCTCTAGCTTAAACAAAATGTATATTTTCCATAAAGGGATGCTTGGATGACTTGAAAACTAAGGACCTTCCAATACTCTTTTCCGTAAATATATCTAATAGTCAACTTAAAACCAGGGCAATACTGGATTCATCTTTTGAAAATTCCTAGATTACCATATTCTCTTAATTGTAATAGAGATCCCACATAATTCAATGAAAACCCTTGTTTTTTTAACCAAAAGAGAAGAACGAAATTATTTTTCCAACGAAAAATAGGACACAAGTGAAGGCACCGACAAAGTACAGTCATAAACATGGGTGTCTCACATGATTTTGGTGTAAATTGTGAATTTGGTAGCGAGAGAGAACTTGGTAAGTTGTTTAACTTAACAATAATGCGATTAGCTATGTTATATCAAATATTTCCTTATGGTATATCTTGGATTATTCATGACTATAAATTATATAAGCTCTCAATTTTATATCTAAATATAAACCCAAAAAAAAGTCTGGGTAGGAAAATTAATACTTAAAAGTACTTAGTTTTCAAAAAAACAAAAAACAAAAAAAAATTAATAAATTTAAATAAGTAGATATCCCAATAAAAAATAACAATATTAGGCTCTCATTTTTACACCAAAAGTCTCTTTTTGATGAACCGGTTCTCTTTTGAAATTTCTTAAAATTTCTTTAAAATTATTTTTTTAATGAATTTAAATAAATAAGTAGATGTCCCAATAAGAGATAACAATATTAGGCTCTCATTTTTATACCAAAAGTCTTTTTTTATGAACCGGTACTCTATTGAAATTTCTGAATTGTTTTTTTTTGTTTTTTTAATTTACAATATAACCAACCCCTTTATATGAATGATAACAAGTTTTTTTTAGGAAATCTACTGAGGTGAACGATTGAAAATGTACTGTGAAAAATTACCAAAACTTCTACAAAATGTTGGTTATGCATTCTTAAATTATATTTCACTAAATAATTAGAAATTTTAATTAAAAGAAAAATGAAATAATATATAAATAAAAAATACCAAAAAATCGTACATAATTATAAATTCAAACTTAATAAATTATGGAGCCAAATATTAACTCAAGCAATATAGAAAAACGAATGTGATTTATTTTGGATTTTGACAAGGTTGTATGAAAGAAAAAGCCTGAAACTTACATATAACACATTTAATTTTTTTTATTAACCGTCTAGTGTGAAGGGTAAATTTATCATTTAAACGTATTTTTGAAGGGTAATAAAATTTCTAAAACGTCATTATTTTACTAGTATCATATTGCTAGTATTATTAATATTTTTTATCTTATATAAAACTATATTTTCCAAATTCCAACCATAATTTGACTTAATAAATAAAAAATATATTAAATTAGTATTATTTTTATTCTAGAAAGTTGCATTGATTTTTCATAAAAAAGAAAAGCTCATTTAATTCAATGATGTTTCCAATTCCATTACTTTTTTTATTTTTCTATTATTACAATGAGCATCTAGATTCTACATTATACATACTACAAATTTCAATGTCATTGGATTATTGTCCATTAATTACAAATTTACAATTTACATTAACATTACATTCTAGCAATAGTCTGCTACAAGCCTGGAGGCTGGAAGTTGGAAGCTGAGACTTAGATTCGGGAGTTTGAAGTTGGCCCAACTGCATTTGGAGACATAATTTTGGAAAGCGATTCACAGGTAATTCAGATTCGAGTTGTTGTTATAGTTGTTTTTTTTATAGTAAAACACCGTGGTAATATCCCTCATTTGGTACAGCGTTATACTTTTACAGAACCTTTATCAAAGACTAGAGTATAGAGATATATTGTTTAACTGCCCCAGATAGTTTTATTCTAAACAATCGAGAACTTTAGAGAGACATTATTGGAAGTCTAGATGCATAGTTTTATTTACAATTTTTGTGTGAACGCCAACTACACATAGGGCTTCCTCTGCACCACTTTTACCCTACACGGTCCTCTATTTTCATGAATCCTGCCTAATGCCAATTACAGTTTCCTCTATTCTCATCAGAGATCAACATGATGGAAATTTTCTTCGATTCCGTTTGTGAACTCGACGGAAGTATCGATTGGGGGTTCGATTAGATAAGTGCAGACATCAGATAAGTGCATGGAGTGGATTATAGCATTGAAGTGGCCGCCTACTCACTTGAGTACTATCCATACTTTATTAGCCCCCAAACTCTGTGCCTTCATCGGCTTCCAAGTGCCCATAAAATCAAACACCGCATCCTTTCTCTCAAAAAATACCTGTCAAGGAAGCACTTTAGGATTGAAGGACCTCCTTGGCCCAGTCGTTTTGCTCAAGCTACTCAGTCGTTGTTCGAGTATGCCTGAAAAGAGATGGGAACAAAAGTTATAAGCCTTAGAATTGATTGATGGTCTTTACTGCACTCTTTACAACTTCAACAGATAGCAAAAAGGATACCATAAAGCGAGTAACAAGACAACGAGACAAGAGAACTCAGAGAATACAGAAGAATTGCTCACCTAAGGATGAGGGTGAGGTGGGTCTTAACTCCGCAATCTTAAATTGTGCAAACTATCCACTGCTCCAGAATCATCCGTAACAAGTGTGAAGACTTCACTGAGCCGAAGCCAAGCATACCGAGTAGAATGAAGAGGACTAGAGAGATGTGATAAAATGATGAAAAATTATAGTTAGAAAGACCAGATTCTTATGTCATTGCCAATTTTCCAGCCAAGGTTCGGGAATGGTGTCCATTAAACCCTCCATCTCCATGATTTCTGATTAAAAAAACATATTTGGGGAGCAGCCTCGCTATATCCGTAGAAGCCATTAAATTTGGTGGTGTTGAGCTTGAACTTCTTGGTGAGGCCACCGACTTTGAAAGTTGTTCATGAGTTTCTTCATGCAAATATGTGGTTTTGTGTTTTTATTACTTTAGAAGCCAGCTAGATGTAGGCGTTGTACGACCAGCTGGGTTGCCCAAGAACCGGTACTGAATCATTGATTAATAGATACAGAGGACTCGGGACTCCAAGAGTCAAGAGTAGCTTCACGAAGCATTCCCTCATTAACCAACATAGTTTGGATGTAGACCCAAATGGGGAATTTACCCAGCGTTCCAGTATATGCCCTCTAGTGTTCTAAATCCATGAAATCACCTAGATTAATTGCTAATTACTGCTAATAAAGGTAGCAAGATCTTGGAGGGTATTTTTTCAGTGAGATTAGATTTCTTGACAAAATAGTGGTTTCTTCTCTCAAGTCATCGATTTGTTTTACAAACTTTTCATTAAGGTTCTTGAAGATCGATTCTTTATCATCTTCAATGGTGGAAGAGGGCCCATTTACATCTTTAGCATTTTCTTGCTCAGATCTCCTATGCCTGCCCTTCTTGTTATTGCCTATCATCATGCTCACTAGAGAGACCTGCCTGCCTTAGGAACAACAATTTTTTTAATGAACCGTAACAGCTATGGCTTTGAACAATAAAGTTATTCAAACTCACTAACAACACGAACAAGAGGTATGATGGATTAAAATGACCCGTTACATACTAGATTAAATTACGGCATTCAAAACTAGCTGAATAATGTATAAACAGATGGATTTCCAATTTCTCAAAATTGTAAACATATAAACAATATATTAAAGATAACTCAAACGTTACAATTTGAAATTTAAATATAAATGGCTGAAGGGTAAATTTTTTTGCAAGACTTCATTATTGAAGGGTAAAAATTTAAACAAAACTTTTCACGACAGGTGATATATACACCCAAAACGTCAAAAAAACAAACTTTTACAGGTACAATGAAAACCAAATTCCAGCACTGGTCCCAATATAACAGTTGTAAATGGGGGCGAAGTTGGTTTCTTTATACGATGCAGTTGATCCATTGGCACGGGCTATACAAGATTCAACGCACATATCCATGTTAATATGTTGGGTATATCCTACCCCCTACTTATCCTAGCGTACGGTCGAGTATTTTGAAACACTTTCACCAAAGAAAAAGCAATGTGATTTATTTTGGAATTTGACAAGGCTGTATGAAAAAATACATTTACAATATTAGGAACAATAAAGTATCAAACTCATAAAACCAATAAAATATCAAACTCATAAAACCAATTATAATATAGAGGTTAAGCAAGATTTTTCCTCAATCCCTTAAACGTTTTTGCAATATGTTGTGTTGGTCTTTTGCATTATGTTGTATTGGTCTTGTTGTGACTAGAATAGTTATTGTTTTTCTTACGATGGCATTTCTCTTTTGATAAGGATATCTTACGATCTTAACAAACAACCTCAATCCTTAGAGCTTATCAAATCTAGGAAAATTGTGTGCCTTAATTTTGGCTATGAGAATAACTATTGGGTGGAAGTTATATCTAAAAACATTTAGGTTGTACTCTGCCATAAGCTTAATTGGAGCAATACTATTTAAAAAAAAAAAATTTAAATAACATGAATAAAAATAGCTTGGTTTTGATGAAAAAAAAATTATAATTACTGAGTAATAAATAATTATATTTGTTAGAGGCTAGGCTTCATCCCATTCAAAGTAAGGATACAATAAGGTTTATTTTTTATTTTTACAGGAGAAAATTTAGCTTCCTGTTATTCCATTTTTGGAATCAAGAGAACTTTTCAGACCCCCCCTGGAATGGACCCCGGGTCAATGCAAAACCCCCCACCATCTAACCGTTGCGCCATTCCATTCGGGTTACCTTCCTTTATTTACTAGTAAAAGTCATTATAGACTTGGATTCATGGCATTCACAATGGACAATACATAAGTTGATGGAAAAATGGAAAAATGTTAATATTGTTATTTTTTTTTATATGGAATGTTAGTCCTTTTAGGGTAGTTATATGATGGTTAAATGGTTGTATTATTTAGAAAAGTATATTTTGGGATATGACTAAAAATTTGATATGGTGTATGTAATTTTTTTTGTCTTTTATTTTAATTTTTTCAAGTTAAATTTTTCATTGGAATGATTTTTTTTGTAAGAGAGAAATAATTATATTAATATTGACAAAAATATACAGATTATCAGAGCTAGTCTAACATATCAAGCCTACTTAAACATTTTTCCACGGTTTGAAAAAACATGAAAACTTGCCTACCTCAAGGGGAAACCAGGCCATAAGAAGAACCTTATATGTCTCTTATATTGTCTATTATACTAAAAAATTCTAAACTATCTATAAAATAGGGAAAATTTTCCTGGAAGAAAACCAAAAAACAATAACTAAAAGGCTTGCTCATCCTTAGCATGAGGAACCTAAGAGGAAGGAGGACTTGTAACATTTTGTTGGACAACAATCGAAGAGGATGTAGTCTATGGTTGACTCACTATGGGAGGTTCAAAGGTGCCTCCAAGTCTTCCTCCCATCTAAGTGACCACTTTCATGAGAAAGGTATTATGCTCCTCCAAGGTTTCGATGTGCTGATTCAACTGGAAAAAATCATCATCCTTTGGAAACATACCCAAGGCTACCATAGTTTTAGTGTGTTAATACAACTCCAAGTTCCTATAAAATTGTGAATTATGAGTTATGGTGCAACCTAGATCCATTATTATCCCTTGAACCTGCTGCTCAATATCATCATCCTCCTTGTAATCCCTAGCAAATTTCACCTCTTCTTCCAAACGGACATGGCCCCCTAATATTCCTCTTAGACCTCGGAATGATAGAATTTCGGGGTCTCCACATCAGCTTTAGAATCCTACATTGATCTAGAAAGAAAGGGCCAAGATTCACGACCACGAGGATCCATTGTGTTATGGACAAGGGGAGTGAAATTTCATGTCAACATGGTGTTTGGAGTTGAATCACAATGCTGGAGAGAGTGAGGCTAGAGTAAGAAAGCCATTTATTTTCCTTCATGATTTATCTCGGCTTGAACCATGATAACAGTTTGCTACAGGTGTAACATGCTTCCATTACCATATCAGGCCATGGAGTGCGACATTATGGTCCATCGTGTGCTCGTATTCCTTCCAATATGAGTCATTGAACCCACCTCCATCCAAATTTACACCATTATTGTGCACGATTGTAGACCCTGTAGTGGGGCATTATTTCCTTAAATCCTCGTACATGAGGTCCTGCCACTTGCCTCCTTGACCTACAAGTCATTGCCTCCATCATGGACACGCATGCCTCGTCACCATTAGACACCCCATATAATAAGGAGAAGTTAGTTTTGTCCAAAGAGAGATAGGGAGATAGGTCTACTTGAGGATAGGAGAGATAGCCACAATCTAGCTAGAGTTGGTGGATGCATGATAGTGTTGGCGAAAATTTCATTGGAAAGGTAGTCAACTAATTTGTTGGATTCATATCTGACATGGGAGGGAACAAGGGAAAAAAATATAAGAGATGTTAGTGTTGAGGATATTGATGAGAGCTTCTAAGTGCCAGTGGGTGGAGAGTTTTGAGGGATGGCATCTCAATGCAATTTAAGGAGAAAGTGGATGGTTAGTTTGGAGTCTCCTTTCACAACAAGTTGAGTGTATTGTTGGGAGTCAAAAATTTGTAGACCCTAGATGAGAGCCCAAACTTATGTTGATTTGTTGGAATTAATTCCAATTGGGCCATAATTCGAATGGTTTTACCTGAGTCATCCTTGAAGACACCACCATAGCTAGCAGGCCCTTGGTTTTCCCTTAGATACACCATCAAATTTTAACTTTATGAATCGATTTTGGAGGGAAGGACCAAGATGTGGGGATGGAAGGTGGAGGGGGGTGAGGGGAAGGTGTAGGGGAAGAGGAAGGAGGTGAGGGAATCCATATTGAGAGAAGGATTTCCTCATGCTTGGATCATTCAATGTCTTTTGGGTCCCATTTTTCTCCTCAATGTCCTATTTTACTCAATTCCAAATGAATGTGGGTTGTTGTGATTCATACTTGAATATTCTCATGTTATGTTCTTTCCATATCTCCCATAGTAGGAAGCCTAGAGATAGTCGCCATATGTGATTTAGGATACAATATTTAAAACCTTTTTCACACCATGAGGAGATTGTGAATTTGATGGAAGATTTGTTGCGATCTATTTTCCTAAATGAGATGGCTCCCTGGTCCCTTAAGGAGTCATTGAAGGCACATTATTTAAGGAGGTTCTCCACGGATTCTTCCTCTTGGTGACATAGAAAACATATCCCTGGGTTATTGAAGCCTTTTTGAAGAAGATAATCCCATGTGAGAATTCTCTTGTGGGCAACCTGCCAGAGAAAGGTATGCACTTTGGGCCATAGATTTAATTTCCATTTTTTTTTCCAAATCTCATATGTAGGGAAGTCTAATTGATTGGCTTCTAGGTGATAAGCTTCATGAAGTGAATAACAACCTATTGCATGATATCCCCATATGATCTTGTTTAGTTGATAGGAGATCATTATTTTTACATTACTGAGGCTTTTCATTAATGAGGGAAGAAGGTGATGATCTTGCAGGGGAACGTGATATAGATCCAATTCCCATGAACACCATTCCAAGTTGTCAAGGATCTGAGACTAGTCATCTTGAATGATCCTTCCTTGAGTCTCTTAAAAATTATTTTTCAAGGCAATGAACCTTTTTTCTAATTGTATAGCCGAAAACTATTGCTAGGAGTCCTCCCAAAAAAGACTTGAGTTGTCATCCCTGACTTCAAAAGCTATGATGTTGGATGGAGACTCTATTTTTCCAATATCATAACATATTATTTAGAGATTGAGGGTTCCATTGACATTCAAATTATCTCAGAAGGTCTAATTTGATCTACATACTTTTGATTCCATGGGCCATAAGTTATCAAGAAATTTTTTGAAGGTTATTGCCTCTCTTGCTCAAGGAATTCCCATCAACATGGCATCATAAATGAATTGGTTATGGGAAAATGGGACTGCGGAGTGGTGGAGGTTTAGACCTTGGATCTATTGGGATTTAATGGAAACTTTGAGGTTGCGGCCTAGTCTTTCAACCATGAGAACGAACAACAAGGGAGAGAGAGAGGATCCCCTTATCGGATGTCGCATGAGCACCGAAAAGGATTAGAGGGAGTACCATTAATTAGGATTAAAAGGAACGCCAAGGATAGGAGGGCCATGATCCAATTTTCCCTAGACAGGATGGAACCCAAAAGCTAAGAGGATCTCATTGATGTATTTCCAACTTAATGAAATAGGGGTCTAGACACATCTAGCTTGATGAGCATGCCAGGGATTTTGGTAGTTTTAAGGGTATGAGAAACTTCACAGGCTAGGATGATGTTGTTTAAAATATGATGACCTTCAACACAACATCATTACTCAAGGGTGATCAAGGAGGTTAGGAGGGGTTTGAGGTGGATGGAAAGGACTTTAGAGATAATTTTTTAGATGACATTACAGAAGGCTACGGGGAAGAATTTGTTGGGATCTGAATCCTTATCTTCTTTGGGAATGAGGAACGGGAAGGTGGCATTAAGGGATGTGAGGACCCCTGAGATCCTATGGGGTTCTTGCACCAAGGCCCAAACATCTAATTTGATCACTAACCAATAGTGGTGGAATAAATCAGACGTGAAGCCATCAGGTTCTAGAGCCTTATTTAGTGCAATACTGAAGTTGGAAATTTCAACTTCTTCCAAGGTGATGGGATGCATAAGACTAGCATTTTTATCCTCTGAGATAAGGTTGGGGATATTTTGTGTGACAGATTAAATTATTCTTCAGCATTTACACTTTAAAAAAGGTTTATACCTCGAAAAATTTGATCCCTCTCTACCTTGGTAGATCCCCTTTTAAATGAATCTATACTAATATTATAATAGTGTAAAATTGATTTTCGAAGACTCTTTTACCATATTCTCTCTATTTTCTTCGCCTTCATATTAAATAAACATGTCAAAAACCCCTCTTTTGGGTGTGGACATGTAAAGGTTTGAAATTTATGTGAGTCGGGTAACTACTAAGCACCTTACCGGTTAACCAGCAATTAGAATGAAAAACTAGATATAATATACGGTACAAGAAAACCCGATTTGATTTTGAATTACAGTTCCAAAAATAGATATCCATATATGTAAATATCTAGATATAATATACGGTACAAGAAAACCCGATTTGATTTTGAATTACAGTTCCAAAAATAGATATCCATATATGTAAATATGAGGAACCGGATTGCACGCTAAGATGAAAGGAACATATCTGACCCAATTGACTTCTATACCCTCTGCTTAAATTTGAGGACCCTACAGGCTACAGGCATCGTTTTTATTGCCAGGGTATGGATTAGGGTTTCCACATATTTCTCCAAGAATGTCAAAGCTAGTGGGCGCAACGGATTCTAATTGGAGCTCCGAGGAGAATCTTTCGAAGTTGCCATCCATCAGTTATTTTTTTCCTTGGCAAACCCTAAAGTATTAGTCGTTAACTCTTTGTTCCGTGCAACGTTGCACGTTTCTTTTATGCAACCAGCCTAACTGTGCAGGCCCTGCAACGTGAAAGACAGTGGACTGATCCGATCTCCGCACGGTATGGAGGGCTGATATATTTTCGGAGAAAGATTGGAAATCTTAAATGTTCAACGCAGAGAAAAGCCAGCCTATTTTTATAGAAAAGCCAGCCTTTTTTATGTAATAAATTTAAATGAATAAATAAAATTAGGCCAGCTACTGTTTTAAATGAATAAATTCAATTTAGGCCATTCAACATTCATCCAATTTGAATGGAACAAATAGGAGCCCTGTCAAAAATATATGGAGGTACAAAGCATAAATTTAATATTACGAAAAGTAAATTGCAAAATCAATAATTAGTGAACCAACATCTTCTTTCAGCTTTTACTTAACCGTAACTATCTCATCTACTAAATCAGTAAAATGAACACTGTGTAGCTCTTCGATAAAGATTTTGTACATTATTGCTAAAATTGCATTTTTACACCAATAGGTGTTTAGATATTATCTGAGATTTTGGACTTCCTTGAGTGGATCAACAAGATTAACTGTAATGTAACAAGTGTACAATCAGAATTAATTTCATGGTGGTTGTATCTTGTTTTTTTTTCAGTGGAAAAAAGTCTTAATACCTGCTATTCTTGTTTTTCTTATGCTTAAATGCATATTGATTAAGAATAAACTTCAATAAAGTGGTGGTTTAAAAAAGGATATGTTTATTAAATAGTATTTGTTTTATGTTTATATTAATCAGTTTATATGTTTATTAAATTATGTTTGTTTTATGTTTATATCAATTAGCTTAATACTTATGATAATTTAATATTTGTATTAATTCATGATACTTAACTTATAACTTATAGATACTTTGAAAAGTTCAAAAAAGCAACACTTTGTCCAAAATACTAAAAAAGTTCAGCCCTTTGTCCAAAATAATGAAATAAAGTTAAACCTTTCCTCATCTTTTAGCTACGTCGATGAAATTACAATGCATAACTACAGTATCATAAATAACTAATTGTACAAGAACCAGGAAGACCGTGAATGCTGTGTGGAATTCTAAAACTGATAGAGCAGGATGATTAACGTAAATGGCAGATGAATGACGTCGGCAACAATACACAATCCATTAATCCATTTTGACAAGTTATAAAAATATAAACTTCTCATTCAGTCTGGCATGAAATTGTAGCCATAACCTGGACTGAAATTGGTAGCTGATATCATCTATTTGATCCAGCTCTCCCCATCAATGTAACTGATACTCAAAAAAGACGCGACCTCTGTAGACCTGATCTCATGTGACCACGGAACTCTTTTGTTTTCTCTTGCTCCAGGTCCGTAACATTGGTACTGCCCATAATGCACAGTCCTGCACATACAGAGAGAATGAAGAAAAGTAATATTAGAATGAAATATCAAATGCGTGCATTCTTTTTTTGCTGATTTGATGCACAGATAGCAGTGGCTTACTTTTCTCTGGCGGGATCATTCCAGTTGTACCATCCTTCGGGGATGACAATGTCAGCCATGTAAGTGTAAGCATACACGACTGTGGAGTAAGGTCCCCATGCCCTGCCCAGATACATTAATCCATTGCCTGTCAACTTGCAGTGCAGAAAGACGAAGCCGGAGTCTTCCGAGGGAGAGGACCTTTTCTGTGCTGTAAATGCGCCATTATCTATAGGGATGGCATGTAGTTTGCAGTTCTGCAATCAGCAAACCCAAAAACTCTATTGTTTATCAGGTCCCAACTCTGAAATAGAAAAATATACAAAATACTGTTGCTGGTTTGTATTTGACTACCTCATAGACAGATTTTCCATTGCCGCATATGAAATCGATGGCACCTTCAATGAAACAATTTCTAAAGTAATGCTTCCCACTATCATCTAACACGGTGTCCTGATACCCCAGAAATCTACAATCGTAAAACCTACAACGATCTCCGGAAATCTTCAGCGCCACAGCTTGTTCCCCCGGACCATATGAATTCTGCATAACTCTATTCTTTAAATCATCTCGTGTCATACCATGATAGTAATGGGGAATTCAAATACCTTACCTGGACTGTGATATATCTGGCTTTGAAATCTGAAGCATACACCGACACTGTTGCGGAGTGATATGTCCCACCGCTCGATTTTGCAGTATCATTCCAACTGATGATGGTTTTCTTGATAGTGTCCGAGCCACTCAGAGTTATGAATGGCTTCCCTGCAGGAATCGTCACCTTCTCCCTGCACAGGGACAAACAAGAATGGACTAGGATTTCAATTTCTGATTGTAAAACATTCCTATCTCGAATAATTTAATCATTTAATCAATACAATATTTGTCTTTCACTCTTTTTATTTCAACAAACTTCCTCATATATGATCGTTGGGAATGAAGTTTTGTTTTATTCTCTTTATTTCAACAAACTTTCTCACAATCAAGCAAACAATAGACCAGTAATCCAAGCCAGAAAATGTCTCAACAAAATTGAACCCCAGTAGATGAAATGAAATCCATCTAACCCCACAACCATATCCTTGACTGCTTCACCTACTTCACCCTCTTATTCTAGCTTTTGAAAATTTAATCCAAAGTCATGAATCAGAAATGCAGGCATACCCCGAGTAAGTCTGATTCTCATACTTTTATTTCTATGTGGGCATGTGATTAAGAAAATTTTGATTTCAACCGGGCAGATGACACCAGTGAAGTCTGCCAGAAATCTTTAGCAGTTGGAGCTATTTTCTCTTATGAAATTCACATTAACTAAATGACCAATTCTAATTCTCGGATCATTAATTACTGACCTATAAATGCCTGGTTTGACACTAATCACCAATGGGTTCTTGTTATTCAGTGGAACTGCATTGATAGCGTCCTGGACCGTAGTGAAATCGCCTTGGCCTCTCTCCTTTGCTACTGTCAGGACAAACTCTTTGCCAAAGTTCGCAGGAATCCCCTTCAGCCTTCGAGACGAACCGCCCTTCAATTTTGTGGAATATTTCTGCCAACTGCCGTAATTGTTTGCATGACGTTCAGATATCCTACAAATGCAGTGAGCAGGTTGCATAAAAGATGCGTGCAACGCTGCAAGAAATAAACCGATAACTACCAATCCTCTACATTTGCCCATGGATCAGATTTGCAAGAAAAAGATAGATTCAAAAAAAAATCTGTAATGAAAACAAAGACTCGGATTCTATCAATGGTTGCAATGCTTTCTATGTTAGAACAATTAGGGTAAATAGTTGCAAATCCCTAGGACATATAAATTCTTCGTCAATTGTTGAGAAGTAACGCCTTAGTCCTCAGCTTAGCATGAGTTCGCAGGAAAGGCTCTAGTCCTGATTGCTCTTAAGCTCTTTGCTTGACCAGGTTATGGCTGCTCTTCTTGTTGCAAAGGCTGATGTAATCTATCTTAAAGTACTTCCTTCCAAATCCTTGTTCTGCCCACTTGCATTTATAGACTTCAAAAAATATGTGGAAACTCTGATCCACTTTCTCATGCCCATATTGTCTTCCCCGTATTTTAACCACATATTATGTAGTAGCCAGCTAGTTAACATAAGTACACTTATCTTGGCTACTCGATGGATATCTTATATCAGTATTTTATTTCTCTATCTAATGAATTGTGATAGCAAAATAAAATAATTTATTTATTTTACATGGTTAAACATAGTTTAGATTTATGAGCATACAATCTCATTCAAATGAATAGCTTGTGAAAGTAATAGCTTTAGAATATGGTATATTTATTGTTATATTCATTTTGGTTGAATTATATTGAATTCTTACATTCTTCAATGATTATGTTGCATTGTGGTTATATTTCTCAATGGCTTTTCTGCATTACATTACGACATTCAACAAAGGTCAATGTTGCATTGTGACATTTTGCAAGGGTTTTATGTTGCACTCATGTTCATTCTAATCATCTTTAACTTATTTCAGCCTAGTACATTAACCAATGGGTATGTCATATCTTGGATAAGTTGTTTAATCAATTTGTTAATTTATGATGTTCAACAAGGGATATATGGAATTGCAATATTTTGCAATGGTTTTGTCGGAATGCGATGTCTATCAAGCGTTATGTTGGATTGTGACATTCCTCCATGGTTATGTCACATTCTGACGTTCATCTTTGCAAATTTCCTCATTCTGGCTAAGTTCCTCCATGAATTTGTCATGTTATTATGTTCAACAAGGGTTATATGGAATTGTAATGTTTGGAAATGATTTTGTCGCATTGTGAGGTTCATCAAGTGTAATGTTGGATTGTGACATTCCTGCATAGTTATGTCACAATGTGACATTCATATTTGCAATGTTCCTCGAAGGATTTATTGGATGGCAATATTAAATGTTTCTTGAAGGTGATCCTATAGTAGGGATCGAAACATCAAGCTCCACAAAAAAATTAGGCCTTAAATCTCTTTTGAAGATGATTCTAGAGAAGGGATTGAAATGCAAAGATAATTAACCATGGTAAACAGAGTCAACTTTAGTCACCCATGGTGAAACCGTAGTCAACTATGATTAACCAGAGTTTAAATTTCTCAACCATGGTTAAATATAGTCAACCATAATCAAACATGGTTACCTTGGTCAACCATATTCAATCATTTTCAAGCTAGGGTCAATAATAGTCAAACATGGTTAACCATGGTCAAACCTAGGTTGGATTTGTGAGCATACAATCACATTTAAAAATGAAGAGGTTGTGACACTAATAGGTTTATAATAATGTATATCTCTTGTGATCTTCATCTTGGTTGACTTATGTTGACTTTGTACATTCCTCAATGGCCATGTTGCATTATGGTTACATTTCTCAATGGCTTTGTGGTATTACGACATTCAACTTGAATTTAATGTCGTATTGTGACCTTTTGCAAGGGTTTTACATTGCACTCATGTTCATTCTAATCACATTTGATTTGGTACATTAATCAATGGTTATGTCACATTCTGGCTAAGTTCTTCAATGAATTTGATATTTTATGATGTTCATCAAGGCATATGTGGAATTGCAATGTTTTGCAAGGGTTTTGTCAGATTGTTGCATTCATCAACTGCTATGATGGATGTGACATTCCTCCATGGTTATGTCACATTATGACATTCATCTTTGAAATGCTCCTCATTCTTGCTAAGTTTCTCAATGAATTTGTCATGATATGATGTTCAACAAGGGTTATATGGAATTGTAATGTTTTACAAGGTTTAACATATTGCGATATTCCTCCGTGGTTATATTACATTCTAATATTCATATTTTCAATGTTCCTTTAAGGTTTTGCAAGGGTTTTGTCGCATCGAAACGCTCATCAAGTGGTATGTTAGATTGTGGCATTTCTCTATGGTTATGCCACATTGTGGCATTCATCTTTGCAATTCTCCTCGAAGGTTTTATTGGATTGTAAAATTAAATGTCTCTTGAAGATGATCCCACGGTAGGGATCGAAACACCAAACTCCACTAAATTGGGGCTTAAATGTCTCTTGAAGGTGATCCCAAACTAGGAATCAAAACATCAAGCTCCACTAAACAATAACGTGGTCTCGAGAAGTTTACAAATATTTCATATGTTTATGACCTTTTGACATCCAACTTGAACTTGTGAAATTGTTATGTTCACCAATGATTATGTTGCAATATGGAATTCATTTGATTGACTTATATTAGCTTAGTGTGATGTCTCATTATGGTAAAAAAATGGTTGATCCCATTGCAATGTTCCTCTTGGCTCACTTATATCGACTATAGTAATCTTATAGATGAGCTAGTGCAAGCTAATGAGGGTCTCTTTTGACATGTTAAATGCAAAAGAAAACTAAAAAAAATAAAAATTAAAAATTAAAAAAGGCATCCCTAAACTTACATAGATATTTGAGATACTTGCACAATAAATCTTACTTTGAGTAAAAAAGATGAAATGTAGGAAATTGAATCACGTTTCCAAATACTTGTTATTGATTCCACTGCGTATAACCACAAACAGTTATATAAATTTTATCCGTTGAAAATGTTCATAACTATTTCAAGTTTGATATTTTCTAACAGTTACAATTTATTTTTTGGCAAATGATAAGGTATGATCTTTATGCGTATCACCTTTTTGTGACTAAATGATGGAATCAACGTACAAAAATTGCTAGACATATAGAGAACAAATAGTACTAGTGTGGCACTATTTTTCCAAAATAAATTTAATCATTTTTTATTTGTTTTTAATTATCTAAGTGACCAAACCTTGAAAAAAATTACATCAAGTATGTATCCCAGTTTTGAAGGTCTTAATGAAATGATCATGAAATGGTTTTTTAATAGCATGTAGAGGTTTGTCTCAAGTACTGTAGCATACAATTTTTTTTAAATGCTTGAGAAAGGAAAAAGTTATGAAAAAAAACTAACGGTTTTTTTTAGTTAAGGAGTAATGACACAAGAAAAATAGAAACAAATAATATTTTTAAAAATTACATATTTGGAATTTGCATGAAAAATGCTAACTGGGTCTCAAATTCCTCAAAATGATTATGTGTAGCATACTATAACGAGTGGCAAAACATAGGCATATTGGGAAAATGGATGAAATGCCCAATTAGCTATGGTTTACCATATTCCATAGCACATGTATGGTTAATACGAAGCTAACTCTAAAGTAAACACATAGGAATAGGGATTACATGCAAACACGTGAGAAGGATTTGTTTAGGTGGTAAGGAACACGAGCACGTTCCATTTAAATTCAAATTTTCCATTCTCATCTATTTAGGTGCCAGGAAAACAAAAACACGTGCATGTTTTAGTTCTACAAAACACATGCATGTTTTAGCTCTACAAAATGTGCATATGTTTTGTAGAACTAAAACGCGCATGCATTTTGTAGAGATAAAATGTGTGTGTGATGTTATATACATCAAATTTACCTTAGGGGTAAGGTGGGGGGGGAGGATATTGGGGGAGATAAAGAGATGGAGATCGAGGTTGGGGAGCATTAAGGTAGTTAGAGGGAAGATGGGGTAAGGGGTGGGGGAAGAGAGAGAGAGATGAGGGGTTGGTAAGTGGTAGGGGGGGGGATTAGGAGAGACAAAGAGAAAGAGAGGGGTAAGGGTAGGGGAAGTAGGAGAGACAGAGAGATAGGGCTAGGGGTAGGGGGGAGTAAGAGAAATAGAAAAAGGGGTAGAGGGGGTGTTTATGGGTAGGAGTAGGAGAGAGAGAAAGAGGGGTAGAGGGGGTGTTAGAGGTAGGGGGGCAATATGGGGGTGAGAGAGTGAGAGAAAGGGTTAGTAATGGTTAGGGAGAGGGAGAGAGAGAGAGAGAGGAGGGTGGTTAGTGGTAGGGGGAGGTGTAGTAGGTTGAGAGAGTGAAAGAGGGGATTAGTAAAGGTTAGGTAGAGAGAGAGAGAGAGGAGGAGGAGGAGGAAAAGTAGGGTTAGTGGTAGGGGAAGAAGTAGGGGTGTGTGTGCATGTGTGTGTGTGTGTGTGTGCATGTGTGTGTGTGTGTGTGTGTGTGTGTGTGTGTGTGTGTGTGTGTGTGTGTGTGAGAGAGAGAGAGAGAGAGAGAGAGAGAGAGAATAGGAGGAGGGGAGGCATGGGTGTGTTAGGGGGTTGGGAAAGAGAGAGGTGGGTAGGTGGAGGAGTAGAGGGGTGTGTGTGAGTGAGAGAGAGAGCCAGGAGAGGGGTGTTAAGGGGTTGGGAAAGAGAGAGATGGTAGGTGGAGGAGTAAGGGTGTGTGTGTGTGTGTGTGTGTGTGTGTGAGAGAGAGAGGGGGGGGGGGGGGGGAGGGTGTGGGTGATTAGGGGTAGGGGGAAGAGTGGGGTTGGGAGAGAGAAAGATATAGAGATAGTGGTCGGTGGTAGGAGTTTAGGGATGATTAAGGAAGTTAGAGAGAAGGGGGTTATAGGGTGGGGTGTATAGAGAGAGAGAGATGGGGGGTGGTAAGTGGTGTGGGGAGGGGGATTAGGAGGGGGAGAGAGAGAGGTGGGGGTAGGGGTAGGGGTAGGGGGAGTATGAGAGAGAGAAAGGGGGAAATGGGGTTGTTATGGGTTAGTAGTAAAGAGTGTGAGAGAGAGAGAAAGAGAGAGAGGGGTGTTAGGGCGTTGGGGGGTAGAGAGGGGTGGAGGTTAGGTGTAGGTGGAAGAGTAGGGGGGGTTAGAGTGAGAGACGGGGTTGGTAAGGGTTAGGGAGAAGAGGTGAAAGAGAGAGATGAGGGGGGTTAAAGGTAGGGGTAGGAGTAGGGGGTGAGAGAGTGAGAGTGGGGGTTAGTAAGAGGGAGAGAGAGAGAGACAGGGAGAGATAGGGGGAGAGAGACAGAGAGAGAGGTTAGTGGTAGGGAGAAGAGTATGGGTGTGTGTGTGTGTGTGTGTGTGTGTGTGTGTGTGTGTGTGTGTGTGTGTGAGAGAGAGAGAGAGAGAGAGAGAGAATGGTGGGTGTTAGGGGATTAGGGGAGAGAGAGGGGTGGGGGTTAGGGCGAGGAGGGGTGGGGGTTAGGGCAAGGTGGAGGAGTAGAAGAGAGAGAGAGAGAGAGAGAGATAGAGAGAGAGATCCCATGGGAATGGGGAGGATGGGGTTGGGGGAGAGAAAGAGATAGAGATCTGGGTGGTTGGGGGGATATGGGTTTAGGGATCATTAGGTTAGTTAGAGAGAAGGGGGGTATAGAGTGGGAGGGGGAGAAAGAGAGGTTGAGAGAGAGATATGGGGCGGTGGTAAGTGGTAGGGGGGGAATTAGGTGATATAGAGATTAGAGGGGGTGTTAGGGGTAGGGGGAGTAGGGGGGAAAGAGAGAGGGGTGGAGGGAGTGGTTATGGGTAGGGAGAGTATGAGGGGGATTAGGGAGAGAGAGAGGGGTGTTGGGGGTAGTGAGAGTGTGTGAGAGAGAAATAGATGGGGGTATTAGAGGGTTGGGGGAGCGAGAGATGGGTGGGGGTTAGGTGTAGGTGTTGGAGCAGGAGAGAGAGAGAGAGAGAGAGAGAGAGATGGGTATAATGATGGTTAGGGAGGGAGGGATAGGGAGAGAGATTTAGGGATGGATAGAGAGAGGGAGGTAGGAAAGGAGAGAGGGAGAGGGGGAGAGAGTGTGGGAGAGAGAGAGATAGGGATGGGGATGTAGAGCGAGAGGGATGGAAATATGGCGGTCTATAACATGCCTTATAAAACATGTGCACATTTTGTAACTACAAAATGTCTGTGCATTTTGTAACAACAAAATGTGTGTGCATTCTATAACTGAAAAACACATGTTCATTTTGTAACTACAAAATGCATGCATGTTTTTATCTGCTTAGCCCGCATGTCAACTAACATATTAGGCTCGAGCTCCTCCAGTGCTAGTACCACAAAACATGTACGTGTTTTGTTTTGGAAAGCGGAAGCATGTTTTACAAAACTACAATTGCACCAAAAAGTTTTGTCAACTTCATGTGAGCACTTCGACATTGTTCTAATCCTTCCATCCTTCAACAATAACTTCAATTTTCCACGCCCTATGATTTTGGTTGTCAAATAATCCCCCAGGAGGACATTCCCTCCATTATACCTTTCATACTCACAAAACCAATCCTTGTTTGGAGTCATATGAAAGGTAGCTCCTAATTCAATCAACCAATCATCACTTCCTAGATCTGCACCTATTGAAGCTAACTACACATCCCCTCCTTCTTTAGAGGGGAACTTTCCTTCTGTGGATTGAGTATCCTCTTACCCTTTACCTTTTTCAACATCTTTTGATTTACAGTTATTCCTATAATTCCAAGCCTTACCACATTTTCATCATAATCTCTTCAAAGAATCCCATGCATATTTAAATGTTCCCCTAGATTTATATCTCCCTCTTGTAGATCTATTTTTCCAATCTTTAGGATGACCTCTCATAGATCAGGCATCAATGATATGACTTTCCATTGATTTTATCCTCATTTCCTCTAATAAAAGAAATGCAACTGCATCCTCAAACTTCAATGTAGACTAAGTAGTACTACCTATTGCTACAACGATATTATCCCAAGAATCTAGTAGCGAGCATAGCAAGGTAATACACTTAGACCTTCTTCCTCCATCTTAATAATCAACATCAGTTGACTTACTACAGTATTGAATGCATTTAAATGCTCTGTCACAGAGAAATCATCTTCCATTCTGAGATGATACAGTTTCTTCCATAGAAACAGTTTATTTACTAGCGACTTTGACTGATACAGATTACCTAACTTGTCCCACAACTTTCTTCTAGAGAGACATTCAATAGCACATGATCAAAGAAACAAAATCTCGTACTCCCCACCTTTCTATCCAACTTGTCCCAATCTTCTTTTGGCATAGCAGTAGGTTTTGTACCTAGATCCACAGCCTCCCAATGTTCCCTGTCAATAGAAGATACTCCATCTTGAGCTTCCACAACTCGAAATTTTTTCCATTAAATTTTTTGATCTCCACTCTAGCACTGCTTGTCATTCTTTCAACAAAAGAATCACCCATGCAAATCTCCCACTAAAACTAGGTTTATTGAAAACACTAGGACCGAGCTAAACCCTTAGCAACAAAGGAGTCCCCCTAAATCCAAATATTACTCTAATACCAATTTTTAGTTCTAAACCTGATTAAGTGTAACAATGCATACAATTCTTAAGCATAAATAGAAATTAAAACAATAGCGCACACACATATTACACAAATATTTTACCCTGGAAACCCTTAACTGGGAAAACCATCTTAACTAGAGCATCACCGCTCTCTATGTTTCTTTAATTGTATTAACTCAACCGTTTACAATACAATATATCAGTCTTTACCAACCTCTAAAACCCTAATTCCTAAACTAGAATCATAATACAATGGGCCAAAAACCATTGGACGAAAATAAATAAAAAATGGGGCAAAAAATAGCCCAAAATATTTTTCTCAAGAGCACGTTACCCCCCAGCTAAGGGGTTGATGTCCCCCCAAAAGCCCCTTAATTCAGGGGCCAGTCCCTAAACCCCTACTAGAAGGTGGATAGTCATGCAAAGAATATAACACATACCCAACACTTCATGCTCTACTTGACTTATGGCACCTCATGCTATACTCAACTTATGGAATATGCATAAGTCATGCATATATCTCTTTATGATTGGATCATTCCACTTAAGACATCATCAGAATTCCTTTATCATCTTCTTAACTACTCTCTCTCTCTCTCTCTCACACACACACACACACACACATATATAATACCATTTAATTATGCCTCTAAACATGTATACACTACTCATTTATTAATTAATTACTATATACTCTACACCTAGCTAGCCTATACTTTAACTAGCTTAACACCCTATGTGTAATTAACAACGTTCCCAGCCCTAGCCCTTAGGGCTCTAACAAAACACACCACCCATTAATACTATACTAACACTCCTATCCATAACATATACACATTAATTAATGTTATGGCCATGACCAAGCCAATGTGGGCACCCACAAGGAGGAATGAATCAAACCCATCCTCACCATAATATAAATTGCCAATGCGGCTAAGAAAGGGGAGGTGCGTCAGCTTGCTAGGAGGGAGAGTTACTAATTTTGATGGTGTCTTTGTGGGAAGTTGTCATGGCTTTCCCAGCCTGACAAAAGCCACAAATCTTGATTGATTTTTTTCTATTGCTCCCGTGATTTCCTCCATGCTCAAGGGAAACAACATGTTCATTCCTTGAATTGTTCTATGAGAGATCAAGCTCATTCTCAGACCTCATTTCTCCACCCACACCGAAGTTTTTTCCATCCAAGTTTTAACCAGAGGTTAGCGTAGAGAGGGATAGATTTTCCCCACTAGTCCTATATCTTATCCCACTTCCAATGCATAAGATTGATGTCAAGGAAAGGGGTATGGCTACAGGCTCACCCATAGCCACTTCTCCAGGAAGGAAATGGGTTCAAATGTAGAGGATGTTCATTATGAAGCATCAGTCCTCACATAAGGCTTCGATGTAAGAACCAATCGACAACGTTAAATCATTTTAATTCTTATTGCATGCTTGGTGAATGCATAACCTTTTTCCTCTGCTAACACAGATCCACATTCAATGGATCACATTTAAATGTAGACTCTCTTGCTTTTAATTTAATGGTTAATATTGACGGTAGGGGATCAATCCCAACTGGGGTCAACCTCTATTGCGTATAACATATATACATATATAGATCACAATAACGCCGTAAGGGCCTGCATTTCAAAAGCAACCATAATCACATATGATCTATTGAACAAAGAGCTAGAATCCCTCATGGAAGAGTGGGTTCGGCTATTATCCACTAATACAATATGTTGTACAACATTTAATCTCTTATGCATGCATCAATGGTATCTTAGCTTGATTCAAAGTCCGCTTTTCAATTGCTCTTATAAATCAGATACAGTTAACTAAGTGTTATTGCATGATGACAATTATGTTAAACTAAACGATGACACGTGAGTTGTGACACTTGCATGTCGACACTTAAGTTAGCCACCTAACTAAGTGGGAAAGATTTCAATTAAGAGGCGATTTCATCCTAAGTGATTGTTCTAGTAAATTTGTCCTATGGGTAGTTAAACTTACTCAGAGATTAAACTAGATTCAAATAAGTCTAATCTAAGACAGCAAAGTAACAAGTGGGACCTTAAACTCCTAGATCTAATTCAATGTATGAATATTGGAGCACTCAGAGAGAAGGGAAGGTGTGACTTACATTAGATCAGTCGGTTGTCCAATCTCTAGTTCCAAGCTTGATGTCCAAGATGCGAACCTTTTTGGACAAGACAAACTAAATACCTCCAAGTACCAAATACAATGATTAAGATCTAAATTCTAATGAAATATATCGTGAATCCAAACTAGTAAGAAACATAATATGGGAGAATAAGCCAAGTTATATTAAGGTATCTCAAAGAAGATGAATACAATGTTACCCTTGATGTACAAGCAGTAGTGTCTCCTCCCAAGCCTTCCTCCTTGATATATCTGTAAAACCTCCAAGACCATATGTTTGATGCCTCAAAGTTCTCCCCTTAGCTCATGGATGGACTCCTTATTATTGGATTTGGGAGACCAACCACTAAGAGACGAAGGTGGATCTAGGTGAGTGAATGGTGGATCAAGGGGTTGAACTAGGACAAAGAGGGAGGATGAGTTAGGATTCAAGAGGAACCCCAATCCCAATAAAATCTCTTCAAAGGTAAGATCCACTTTCCAAGCTAAGGATTAGTTAAGGTAATTTTCGCGCCCCAGAAACTGAGCAAGGCGTGAAAATGTTGTAATTTTCACGCCCCTGCAGGAATGCAGGGCGCAAAAATGTTGAATTTTCATGCCTTGCACCAATAGCAGGGCACGAAAATCATGGTAAAGTCTGCACAAATGAGGTGGAATTTGGCTCAATGATATGGCATCCGACTGAGGTGAGTTGGATTTGTCTCCGGGGACTCCAAGGAAGGCCAAGGGGGGACCAACAATGTAGAAGTAAGGTCCAACACTTGTTAGGAGGTAGTCCCATTAGGTTCTGCATGGTGATGTGACATGAAGACGTGAAATGGCGCTCAAAGCGAGACTTTGAGTTATAACAATGACATCTCAGTGAGATAAAGCATTGCATGAGAAGTGGGGCGCACCTTTTCATGCAATATTAATACATCCAGTCTGAGGGCGCATTCATCCTAAGCTTAGAATTTCAAAATAGAGGAGAAGAATGTATAAATATGTTATATGGGATTGATGAATCCATTGTGAAGTGGATTCTCTTCTCCATTGAAGGAAAGGCGCTTCTCTTTGTGCAGGGTATTGGTCATGCTTGTTATTGTTGTGTTGGGAACACATCTGATTGATCTCTCTTCTCTATTTCTTTTGTATCTTCATCAACAGTGTTTGGTGATCTCTTATCTTCCGAAAACAATCTGCTATGTTGTAAAAGAAAGCATTCTCTGCTATCCATTATATTATACTGAGAAGAATTGTTGGGGTTTTTGTTCACATAATTTTGAGGATTTTCCCCAGGGTATATATTGTGTTATGGTTGTATGAATTTCATGGATTGAATTGTCTCATTGCTTCAAGTCTCTGCATCTAAAAGAATTAAAGATCAAATCTCAACCAAACTTCAACATGGTATCAAAGCTCAAGGCGTGAAGGATCTCAGTTTTGCATGCCATCTAGAGCCTACGTTTATCCTGAGAATTTGAGTACAAGATTTGAAGACTATGGCATTAGTCTCTATACAACCTCAAAAGTTAACACTTGGAAGGCTATGATTCTCAACACCCTAGAGGAACATGACTTAGATGGCTACATATCCACTGTCGTTGAGGAGCCTACATCTAATGCATGGAGCATCAACTTCAATAAGAATCAAGCTAAGGCCAAACGGATCATCTATGATTCCGTAAAAGATAACTTGATGCCCTTGATCACACCGATGAAGACCGTGAAAGAATGTTATGATACATTGACTAATCTATACGAGAAGAAGGCCCTGAGTCAAAAGAGGGCATTGAAGAGTAAGCTTCAAAACTTAAATATGGATACAGATGAGACAATGGCCTCCTTCTTCTCCAAGATCTCTTTGGTAAGAGATCAGCTTGCTAGTATTGAAATAGTGGTGGATGAAGATGATCTTCTCCAAATCGCTATTGATGGTCTCCCATCCTCATGGGAGACATTATTGGCTGCGGTAAACGGTCAAGAGGTACAACCTTGCTACGAACATAAAATAAGATAATAATTAAATAATTAATAATTAGGTTCACTAAAGTTAGGTTATCAAATGAGGCATCTCCTCAACATCAAATGCTCGAGCCATATTTAAGGCAGGGCCATCATTGTAACATATCATCTTTATCCTATCATCTAATATATTATTCTTACTTATTATCCAATATGAGAGTCAGATTCGACTATTAACTTAGTGAACGGATACGTTCACTGCATTTGGTATCAGAGCTAGCTTCTGATCTGGCGGGTAGCCATCATCTCAGAGTATCTCTGAAACCGAGGACCTTGTCCCACCCAAGATTTTAGCCATTCAATCCATTTACGTGAAGAAGTTGAAAAAAAAAAACAAAAACAAAAACAAAAAAAAATATCACATAAAGGAAAAGACACTGACAGCCTACTCCATTTCCACACTCTCCACGCTTTGGGTCTCGTTGCACCTCCCTCATCTCAATCTGCGAACTCCACAATGCCTTCCCTGTGCTAACTCCCATACACCGTTGCCCACCTCTTTCACAACCGTGATCCCCAAGCACCTGCACATTCTCCCATCGCATTCCCTCACTCCCCTAAACCCTATCACCCTCAACAACTCCACCTTCCCATGCCTGCATACGTGCGCGCCCTCTCGGCCCTCCCTGCACTCCCCCCTATCTACTCACTCCACACCGTGACCCTCCTTCACGCCCTTGCTCTTCCCATCTACCTCCACATGTAATTCATCCCCTCCAACGCCTCTCCTTACGCGCTCTCCCTCTGCCCCTGCCACACTCCACTTCTGCCTGCGCCCACCACCTCCTACACCCTCTCCGCCCATGCCACCTGCTCCCGCTGCTCCTCCTCCCTCGGCATCCAACTCTGCCACCCCATCTGCGGCTCATCCCCTACGCCACGCCCGCACTTCCACCTGCTCCTTCCTCCTACTCGCCACCCCATTCCCTCCTTCAAACCCTAATTCAAATCCAAAAAATATACAAAATTAAACAAAAATTATTATAAATTAAATATTATTATATAATATTTAATATTATTACCATTTTGTTCTATTAAAATTTCTATTATCAAAAGTTTACAATAAAACTAAAATTCTATAATTATAATAATAATCATATTATTTTTATTTTTTTTCAATGTGGTTCACGTACCGGTCCCACCGGCCGGCATCGCTACATCCACAAAATAATAGCTGGCGGGCCCACCCGAAGGGGCCTTCACACCCTCGGCACATTTTTGCGTACCTAACCCCAAGAGTGTCGAGGAGAATGGATCCCGCGACCTCACATGTTGGGAGGCCTAACTACGGGTGCTCGACCGATTGAGCTAACTCTTGGGGCTAATAATAATCATATTATTATTATAATATATATATTTTTACTTCATTCACCCTTATTAAGTAGTTGTAAATTATTACAATTATAGAAAGGCTGAAAGGAAAGAAAAAAAAAGCCGCCGCCCCCAAAAAAAAAAAAATTAAAAAAAAAATAGTGAAAGAAGTCACAACAAAAAAATATATTATTATTATTATTTTATTAAAATAATAATTATTTTTGAAAAAAAAAAGAGAGATAAGAAGTATTAAAGAAGACAAAATCAAGAAAAAGACAAAGAAGACAAATCGAAGAAAAAAGACAAGAAGTGAAGATCTAGCAGAGACTATCCATCGTTGGATAAGTCAAGTCAAAGGAAGACGACCAAGTTTAAGAAAGACTCATCAAAGAAATCAAAGAAGATCATCCCACCGTAAAAGAAATCAGAAACCATGGCAGCCGATTTGCGAGAAAAATTAGAAGCCACGTTAAAATGTTATCGAAAAGACAATGAAGAATTGCGCGACATAAATAACAATTCAGAAATAAGAATTGAATTACAAGAAAGGTACAATGAAATAAAAATCTCTGACCAGGAAAGGCGTATAGAAAAATTGTATGCGCAAATTGATGAATTAAAAGCCGAAAATAAATTCAATCAGAGGTTAGGAAATCAAGATATAAAGAAAGAAATAAATAATTACGAAGCAGAAATAATACGCTTGAACAAAATCATTAGCGACAAAGATGAAGAACTAATGCAGTTACGACATAAATTAGAAAGTCAAGAATCAGAGGTCGGCCAGTGTCGACAACAGATAAAAGTTCTTCAACAACAAAATGACGACTCTAAAAAGACACATAAGTTAGAGATCGCAAAGAGTAATAAAGCATTATCTAACAATGCTGAAGAAATTTTTAGACTAAGAAATCATAACAAGATACTAGTCACAAAAATTAAGAAGTTGAAAAATAGCCGAAAGATAGAACAATCTATGGACGACATTGAAGGGGAACTTCTAGACAAGCAGGAAGAAAATAGTTGTATCTGAAGTCATAATGAATATCTTAAGGAACAACTTAAGACATCTGAAGATGACAGAAAATCGCAAATCGAATTGATTAAGAAGTTTCAAAATGATAATAGGCAGTTAGAAAACAAGTTGGAAAAGATACAGAACAAAAACTTAAATCCTCAAGAGACGAAAATACAACTTCCAACTCAGATCAATGCTCTAAAGGCGACATTCGTAAATGAAAATGACATCGTGAAAGTTCCCTATCGACACCCCAACCATAAAAACCGATATTTGAAAAAGTGGGAAATGTCGAAAGATAATGGTACTAATGTGATCAAATCTCCTGATGACACATCAGTAGGGAATCCCATCAGTCCACAACAAATCAATTTGGGATGGATTGATCCGTCGACATATCAGAAGTTATGTTCGACTCTTAGCAATTCGTATCGACATGTTTCATCATCTACGACACCACATAAAATGATGCAGAAACATTATAAGGCTTTGAGGACAAAGCCTTTCTAAGAGAGTGGCAATGCTGCGAACATAAAATAAGATAATAATTAAATAATTAATAATTAGGTTAACTAAAGTTAGGTTATGAAATGAGGCGTCTCCTCAACATCAAATGATTGAGCCATATTTAAGGCAGGGCCATCATTGTAACATATCATCTTTTATCCTATCATCTAATCTATTATTCTTACTTAATATCCAATATGAGGTTCGTATTCAACTATTAACTTAGTGAATGAATACGTTCACTGCAAACCTAAATTATAAAGGTTGTGGCATGACTACCTCCAAGAGGAGGAGTGAATCCAAAGCAAGTCAGTGTGCATCAATGAATAAAACCTTGCCCTCACGGAAAGAATGAAGAAAGGAAAGAAACCCTTCTTCCAAAATAATTTCTCTCATCCAAAGAAGAAGGAGTTCATCAAAGGCTTTAATAAGTCAAAATCTAGATGCTTCAATTGCAACAAAAGAAAGGCCATTTCTCAAGAGATTGCAAAGCAAATCAAAAAGTAAATTTTCATGCTTCTACCACCATAGAAGATGAAATCACTCAAAAGAATGCATCCCAAGAAAAGGAGACAAGAAGGGAGAATTATCTTGTCTCATCCCTTTTGGGATCCGTCATCACAAATGCAGACACATGAATGATTGACAGTGGAACATCCAAACATATGACTGGTTACAAGAGTTCCATCACTGATCTAAAGGAGAAAGAATTCACATACATGGTAGAGTTGAGGGACAACTCAACTTATTCGATCCAAGGAGTTGGATCCATCTCATTCTAGATGAGCACCAGTGATATTCTACATGTGGAGGACATTCTATATGTTCTAGGATTGAAGAAGAACCTCCTCTCAGTTTCGGTTCTTGAAGAAAAATGCTTCTTAGTTATCTTCATGGATAACAAATCACTTTTATGGGCGAAGAACAAAATCCTAGAATATGTTGTTGTGATTGGAGTTCGAGAGGGAGGACTCTACAAGGTACCCAAGAAGTAAATTCAAGCTATGATTCACTACACTATAAGTCCATGCGAGTTATGTAATCGAAGCCTTGGACACCTACACTACAAAGCACTACCAAGAATTCAAAAGATGGTAAAACGTATGCTTGTATTTGAGTTTGAGCATGATAATGTATGTCGGGGTTGTGCACTTGGGAAGAATGTTAAGAAAAAAAATTCTAACAGTTCTACTAGATCTAAAGGGATTTTAGATTTAATACATTCTAATGTATGTGGTCCCATTTCATCCCCCTCCTGAGTGGCTTCTTATATTATGTATTTTTCATAGATAATTTTTCTAGGAATTCATGGATTTATTTCATGAGGGATAAAATTGAAACTCTTAGTAAATTTAAAGAGTTTAAAGCCCTGGTTGAAAATTAGAAAGAAAAGCACATCTGTGCATTAAGGTCTGATAATGGAGGTGAATTTGATTCACATGCATTTAATGATCTATGTAATGATGTAGGAATATGTAGATAGTTAACAGTACCATACAACCCTCAGCAAGATCGGGTTGTCGAGAGGAAGAATAGAACCATCTATGAGGCTGCAAAATCCATGATGCATGATCAAGATATTATCCCAAGAATCTAGTTGCGAGCATAACAAGGTAATACACTTAGATCTTCTTCCTCCATCTTAATATCGATCAAGATCAGTTGACTTACTAGAGTATTGAATGCATTTAAATGCTTTGTCACAGAGACATCATCTTCCATTCTGAGATAATACAGTTTCTTCCATAGAAACAGTTTATTTACTAGGGACTTAGAATGATACAGATAACCTAGATTGTCCCACAACTTTCTTCTAGAGAGACATTCAATAGCACTAGATCAGAGAGACAAAATCAAATCGTACTCCTCACCTTTCTATCCAACTTGTCCCAATCTTCTTTTGGCATAGCAGTAGGTTATGTACCTAGATCCATGGCCTCCCACTGTTCCCTGTCTACTAGAAGATCCTCCATCTTGAGCTTCCACAACTTGAAATTTTTTTCATTAAATTTTTTGATCTCCACTCTAGGACTGCTCGCCATTCTTTCAATAAAAGAATCACCCATGCAGATCTCCCACTGAAACTAGGTTTATTTAAAACACTAGGACCGAGCTAAACCCTCAGCAACAAAGGCATCCCCCTAAAGCCAAATATTACTCTGATACCAACTGTTAGTTCTAAACCTGATTAAGTGTAACAATGCATACAAATCTTAAGCATAAATAGATATTAAAACAATAGCGCACACACACATTACACAGATAGTTTACCCTAGAAACCCTTAATTGGGAAAACCATCTTAACTAGAGCATCACCGCTCTCTAGGTTTCTTTAATTGTATTCACTCAACCGTTTACAATACAATATATAAGTCTTTACCAACCTCTAAAACCCTAATTCCTAAACTGTAATCATAATACAATGGGCCAAAAACCATTGGTCGAAAATAACAAAAAATGGGGCAAAAAATAGCCCAAAATATTTTTCTCGGGGGAACGTTACCCCCCAGCTAAGGGGTTGAGGTCCCCCACAAACCCCCTTAATTCAGGGGCAATTCCCCGAACCCCTACTAGAAGGTGGATAGTCATGCAAAGAATATAACACATACCCAACACCTCATGCTCTACTCGACTTATGGAATATGCATAAGTCATGCATATATCTCTTTATGATTGGATCATTCCACTTAAGACATCATCAGAATTCATTTATGATCTTCTTAAATACTCATATATATATATAATACCATTTAATTATGCCTCTAAACATGTATACACTACTCATTTATTAATTAATTACTATATACTCTACACCTAGCTAGCCCATACTTAAACTAGCTTAACACCCTATGTGTAATTAACAACGTTCCCAACCCTAGCCTTTAGGGCTCTAACAAAACACACCACCCATTAATACTATACTAACACTCCTAGCCATAACATATGCACGTTAATTAATGTTATGGCCACGACCAAGCCAATGTGGGCACCCACAAGGAGGAATGGATCAAACCCATCCTCGCCATAACATAAATTTCCAATGCGGCTAAGAAAGGGGAGGTGTTTCGGCTTGCTAGGAGGGAGAGTTACTAATTTTAATGGTGTCATTGTGGGAAGTTGTCATGGCTTTCCCAGCCTGACAAAAGCCACAAATATTGCTTGACTTTTTCCTATTGGTCCCGTGATTTCCTCCATGCCCAAGGGAAACAACATGTTCATTCCTCCAATTGTTTTATGAGAGATCAAGCTCATTCTCAGACCTCATTTCTCCACCCACACCGAAGTTTTTTCCATCCAATTTTTAACCAGAGGTTAGCGTAGAGAGGGATAGATTTTCCCCACTATTCCTATATCTTATCCCACTTCCAGTTCATAAGATCGATGTCAAGGATAGAGGTATGGCTACAGGCTCACCCATAGCCACTTCTCCAGGAAGGACATGGGTTCAAATGTAGAGGATGTTCATGATGAAGCACCAGTCCTCACATAAGGCTTCGATGTAAGAACCAGTCGACAACATTAAATCATTTTACTTCTTATTGCATGCTTGGTGAATGCATAACCTTTTTCCTCAGCTAACACAGATCCACAATCAATGGATCACATTTAAATGTAGAGTCTCTTGCTTTTAATTTAATGGTTAATATTGATGGTAGGGGATCAATCCCAATTGGAGTCAACCTCTATTACGTATAACATAGATACATATATAGATCACAATAATGCCCTAAGGGCCTGGAGTTCACAAGCAACCATAATGACATATGATCTATTGAACGAAGAGCTAGAATCCCTCATGGAAGAGTGGGTTCAGCTATTATCCACTAATACAATATGTTGTATAACATTTAATTTCTTATGCATGCATCAATGATATCTTACCTTGATTCGAAATCCCCTTTTCAATTGCTCTTATAAATCAGATTGGGTCAAATGGAGACTCAATTATCTTATGAGGAGTCTCGTTATGAAGTACGTTGTTTGCTTGTTATTTATGTATTGATTTATGGTATGTTAGCTCGACCCATTGCACTCACTTTTGGCCTCATGCATTTGTACATAATTAATTATAAATTCATAGGGTTATTATATATATATGTGTGTGTGTGTGTGTGTGTGTGTGTGTGTGTGATGTATTGTTATTAATGTTGTGTGATGTATTATTAACCATGATCACCAGATTGTTATTAAGTCAACTTTAAAGATTGATTATCTCTAAAGTGAATTACTTTAGCATATGATCATTTGGCCCGGAATAATATAATATGATCACAACATCAAATAATTATTCTTAGTATAATTTAATGTGATGGATAATTAAAGTTAGCACATATTGACCATGAAGTAAGAGATAAATAAATAGAAGATAAACATAGAGATCAAGAGAATTCGAAATTGCCCATGCAAACACTTCGGCTAAATAAAGAGAACTCGAATTGTTAAAGCTCCAGTTAAGTTATATCAATGCTTCAGTTAAAGCATCAATTAAAAGATATGCCTCATTTAACTAGAGAACTCACAGTGGTCACTTCAAGTAAATCAATCAGCATGTTTTCAGTTAACTAAGTGTTAAATAAGAAGGACTAGTTAACTAAAGAATTTTCACTTTAGTTAAACTAAAAGACGACACTTCAGTTAAAGAGATTTAACTAAGTGACAACAAAGAAGATATAGTTAACTAAGTGTTATTGCATGATGACACTTATGTTAAACTAAAAGATGACACGTGAGTTGAGACACTTTCCTGTCGACACTTAAGTTAGCCACCTAACTAATTGGGCAAGCTTTCAATTAACAGGCGATTTCATCCTAAGTGATTGTTCTAGTAAAGTTGTCCTACAGGTAGTTAAACTTACTCAGAGATAAAACTAGGTTCAAATAAGTCTAATATAAGACAGCAAAGTAACAAGTGGGACCTTAAACTCCTAGATCTAATTCAATGTATGAAGATCAGAGCACTGAGAAAGAAGGGAAGGTGTGACTTACTTTAGATCAGCCAGTTGTCCAAGCTCTAGTTCCAAGCTTGATGTCCAAGATGTGAACCTATTTGGACAAGACAAAAAAAATACCTCCAAGTACCAAATACAATGATTAAGATCTAAATTCTAATGAAATATATCGTGAATCCAAACTAGTAAGAAACATAATATGGGAGAATAAGCCAAGTTATATTAAGGTATCTCAAAGAAGATTAATACAATGTTACCCTTGATGTCCAAGCAGTAGTGTCTCCTCCCAAGCCTTCCTCCTTGATATCTCTGCAAAACCCCCAAGACCATATGTTTGATGCCTCAAAGTTCTCCCCTTAGCTCATGGATGGCCTCCTTATTATAGGATTTGGGAGGCCAACCCTAAGAGAGGAAGGTGGATCTAGGTGAGTGAATGGTGGATCAAGGGGTTGAACTAGGACAAAGAGGGAGGATGAGTTAGGATTCTAGAGGAACCCCAATCCCAATAAAATCTCTTCGAAGTTAAGATCCACTTTCCACGCTAAGGATTAGTCAAGGTAATTTTCGCGCCCCATAAACTGAGCAAGGCGCGAAAATGTTGTAATTTTCACGCCCCTGCAGGCATGCAGGGCACAAAAATGTTGAATTTTCATGCCTTGCACCACTAGTAGGGCGCAAAAATCATGGGAAAGTGTGCTCAAATGAGGTGGCATTTGGCTCAATGAGATGGCATCCGGCTGAGGTGAGTTGGATTTGTCTCCAGGGACTCCAAGGAAGGCCAAGGGGGGACCAACAACGTAGAAGTAAGGTCCAACACTTGTTAGGAGGTAGTCCCATTAGGTTATGCATGGTGATGTGACATGAAGACATGAAATGGCGCTCAAAGCGAGACTTTGAGTTATAACAATGACATCTCAATGAGATAAAGCATTGCATGAGAAGTGGGGTGCACCTTTTCATGCAATATTAATACATCCAGTTTGAGGGCGCGTTCATCCTGAGTTTAGAATTTAAAAATAGAGGAGAAGAATGTATAAATATGTTATATGGAATTGATGAATCCATTGTGAAGCGGATTCTCTTCTCCGTTGAAGGAAAGGCGCTTCTCATTGTGCAGGGTATTATTCGTGCTTGTTATTGTTGTGTTGGGAACACATCTGATTGATCTCTCTTCTCTATTGCTTCTGTATCTTCATCAAGAGTGTTTGGTGATCTCTTATCTTCTGAAAACAATCTTCTATGTTGTAAAAGAAAGCATTCTCTGCTATCCATTATATTATACTGAGAAGAATTGTTGGGGTTTTTGTTCTCATAATTTTGAGTATTTTCCCTAGGGTATATCTTGTGTTATGGTTGTATGAATTTCATGGATTGAATTGTCTCATTGCTTCAAGTCTCTGCATCTAAAAGAATTAAAGATCAAATCTCAACCAAAATTCAACATGGTATGAGAGCTCAAGGTGTGAAGGAGCTCAATTTTGCATGCCATCTAGAGCCTACGTTTATCCTGAGAATTTGAGCACAAGATTTGAATACTATGGCATTAGTCTCTGTACAACCTCAAAATTCAACACTTGGAAGGCTATGATTCTCAAGACCCTAGAGGAACATGACTTAGATGGATACATATCCACTGTGGTGGAGGAGCCTACATCTAATGCATGAAGCATCAACTTCAATAAGAATCAAGCTAAGGCCAAACAGATCATCTATGATTCAGTAAAAGATAACTTGATGCCCTTGATCACACTGATGAAGACAGTGAAAGAATGTTATGATACATTGACTAATCTATACGAGAAGAAGGCCCTGAGTCAAAAGAGGGCATTGAAGAATAAGCTTCGAAACTTAAATATGGATACAGATGAGACAATGGCCTCCTTCTTCTCCAAGATCTCTCTAGTAAGAGATCAGCTTGCTAGTATTGGAATAGTGGTGGATGAAGATGATCTTCTCCAAATCGCTATTGATGGTATCCGATCCTCATGGGACACATTATTGGCTGCGGTAAACGGTCAAGAGGTACAACCTAAATTATAAAGGTTGTGGCATGACTTCCTTCAAGAGGAGGGGTGAATCCAAAGCAAGTCAGTGTGCATCAATGAAGAAAACATTTCCCTCACGGAAAGAATGAAGAAAGGAAAGAAACCATTCTTCCAAAATAATTTCTCTCATCCAAAGAAGGAGTTCAACAAAGGCTTTAATAAGTCAAAATCTAGATGCTTCAATTGCAACAAGAAAGTCTATTTCTCAAGAGATTGCAAAGAAAAGCAAAAAGGAAAGTTTCATGCTTATACCGCCATAGAAGATGAAATCACTCAAAAGAATGCATCTGAAGCAAAGGAGACAAGAAGGGAGAATTATCTTGTCTCATCCCTTTCGGGATCCATCATCACAAATGCAGACACATGGTTGATTGAAAATGGAACATCCAAACATATGACTGGTTACAAGGGTGCCATCACTGATCTAAAGGAGAAAGAATTCACATGCATGTTAGAGTTGGGGGACAACTCAACTTATTCGATCCAAGGAGTTGGATCCACCTCATTCTAGCTGAGCACTAGTGATATTATACATGTGGAGGACATTCTATATGTTCTAGGGTTGAAGAAGAAACTCCTCTCAGTTTCGGTTCTTGAAGAAAAATTCTTCTGGGTTATCTTCATGGATAACAAATCACTTTTATGGGCGAAGAACAAAATCCTAGAATATGTTGTTGTGATTGGAGTTCGAGAGGGAGGATTCTACAAGGTACCCAAGAAGTAAATTGAAGCTATGATTCACCACACTATAAGTCCATGCGAGCTATGGAATCGAAGGCTTGGACACCTACACTGCAAAGCACTTCTAGGAATTCAAAATATGGTAAAATGTATGCTTGTATTTGATTTTGAGCATGATAGTGTATGTCGGGGTTGTGCACTTGGGAAGAATGTTAAGAAAAAAATTTCTAACAGTTCTACTAGATCTAGAGGGATTTTAGATTTAATACATTCTAATGTATGTGGTCCCATTTCATCCCCCTCCTGAGTGGCTTCTTATTATGTATTGTTCATAGGTAATTTTTCTAGGAATTCATGGATTTATTTCATGAGGGATAAAATTGAAACTCTTCGTAAATTTAAAGAGTTTAAAGCCCTAGTTGAAAATTAGAAAGAAAAGCACATCCGTGCATTAAGGTCTGATAATGGAGGTGAATTTGATTCACATGTATTTAATGATATATGTAGTGATGTAGGAATATGTAGATAGTTAACAGTGTCATACAACCCTCAGCAAAATCGAGTTATTGAGAGGAAGAATAGAACCATATGTGAGGCTGCAAAATCCATTATTCATGATCAAGATTTGTCTACCTCGTTATGGGAAGAAGCCACCCGTACAGTTGTGTACATCCAGAATATAAGCCCACATGCCATTCTAGATGAGAAGACACCAAAAGAAGTGTTTACAAATGAGAAGCCATACATCTCACACTTTAGGATCTTCGGGAGCCCAGTATACATTCATATACCGAAAGAAAAGAGAACAAAGATGGAGCATTCTGGAAAGAAAGTTACCTTTGTGGATTATAGCGAGTCATCCAAAGCATACCGAATATATGTACCTGGTGAGAGACACATTGAATTCAGTCGATCTGTTACCTTCCATGAGGAAGCTACTTTCAAAAGATTGAAAGAGATTCAATGTTATTAAGAGATGGAGGATCCTGAGTCTAATTCTCCCCCTTCGGAGTTTGAGAGGGAGAAACCAGAAGATGCCTCAGATTCGCTAGCTTCCAAAGAACTAGTGGAACTGGTTGAGAGGTCACCTAATGAACCTCCTACTAAAACAAGATATTCTTGGTGCCGAGACATCTTTTAAAATGCAAATAAATGTGGAGCTCCAACAAGCTCATCCAAAGAGCGCAAGCAACCTGAAATATATTCATGGTATGTTGCATTGATGAGTCACATCAGTGATTCAGAACCATCCTCATATGAATAAGCTGCAAAGCAGAAAGTTTGGAAAGATGCAATGACTAAAGAGTACAACTCTATAATGAAGAATGATGTTTGGGAGGTTGTTCCCAAACCTAATGGGAAGTCCATTGTGATTTCCAGATGGATTTACAATATAAAGCATGATGCGGATGGTAGCATTGAGAAGTATAAATCCATATTCGTTGCCATAGGTTTCTCTCAGAAAGAAGGCATCGATTATGATGAGACCTTTTCCACTATTGCAAGGTACACCACAATCCGAGCAATGATTGCACTTGCATCTGTTCTAGGATGGAAACTTCTCCAAATGGATGTGAAGACAACTTTCCTCAATGGTGAGGTTAAGGAAGAGATTTATATTTAGAATCCTGAAGGATTTGGGGTGCATGGGAAGGAGTCCCATGTTTACAAGCTAAATAAATATCTATATGGGCTTAAGCAAGCCCCCAGGGCTTGGTACTCCAAAATCGAGAGCTACCTTCAGAAATTGGGTTTCAGTAAGAGTGAAGTTGATCCAAATTTGTACTTCAAAGTAGTGAAGAACTAACCGTTGATATTTTTTCTGTATGTTCATGATTTGTTTCTCACTAGAGAGGAACATTTGATTACTTGGTGCAAGAGGGATCTCACCTCAGAGTTCGAGATGAAATACTTAGGTCTAATGCACTACTTTCTTGGCCTTGGGATCTAGAAAAGGAAAGATGAAATTTTTCAATCTCAAGGGAAGTACATTGTGGATATATTGCGCAGGTTTGGTACGATAGATTGAAAATCTATGACTACACCGATGGTTTCCAATTTGAGGAAACTTCATGACTCAAGCTTTGGATAAAATCCAGTAGATCCCACTTTGTATAGACATCGTATAGGCTCGCTAATGTACTTGATACATTCGAGGCCTAATATATGTTATGCCATGAGCATTATAAGTCAATTTATGTCTGATCTGAGACACGGACATTGGACAACTACTAAGCATGTGCTTAGGTACCTTTGAGATACAATTTCATATGGACTCAGATACTCCTCCAATGGAGGATTCATGTTACTTGGTTATACAGACTCAGACTGGGAAGGAAGCATTATGGACTGTAAGAGTACATCCGGCTACTGTTATAGCCTAGAATCAACTATGATATATTGGTTCAGCAGGAAGCAGGGATCTGTAGCCCAGAGCACTACCGAAGCAGAATACATAGCTACCAGTGTTTCCTGTTGAGAAGCAGTGTGGCTCAAAAAGCTACTTGCAAGGTTGTTCAGTGAAAATATTGAGCCTATAGTTATTAGGTGTGGCAATAATATTTGCATCAAGCTTTCTGAAAACCCATTGTTTCATGACAAGTCGAAGCACATTGAAATGAAGTATCACTTCATCCAAGACATGGTCTAGAAAGGTACAACGAAACTTCAGTACATTGCTATTGATGAGAAAATTGCAGATGTGTTAACAAAGCACCTGTCAATGACAAAGTTCAGGTACTTCCGAGACGAGCTTGGTATGGTAGAGAATGCCTCCCTCATTGAGAGGGAGTGTTAAATATACATCATAAAGAGACATTCTCCAAACCAATCTTATGTAGCCAAGATCGATCCTCCCGTATAGAGGTGAGCACTTTGATTTCCTTTCCTATAAAGGTTATTCCTACTGTATAGAGGTACTTGATCAAAGTAATGATGCTGTAAATTCTTGTTGGACAAGACTCCGGACTTGTGTGTCAAGTCATGATTATCATGTGAACCTTCCGTATAAAGGTATCCATCATATGGACCTCCCGTATAGAGGTGGACCTTCCATATAAAGGTCATGCTTTACTTGTTAAAAGCATTTAATGTTGTGTGATGTATTATTAACCATGATCACCAAATTGATATTAAGTCTCCTTTAGAGACTGATCACCTCTAACGTGAATTACTTTAGCATATGATCATCATGGTCCGAAATAATATAATACGATGACAACATCCAATAATTCTTCTTAGTATAATGTAATGTGATGGATAATTAAAGTTAGCACATATTGACCATGCAATAAGAGATAAAGAAATAAAATATAAAGCATAGAGATGAAGAGAATTCAAAATTTCCCATGCAAACACTTCAACTAAATAAAGAGAACTCGAATTGTTAAAGCTTCAGTTAAGTATCAATGCTTTAGTTAAGTATCAGCATGATTTTAGTTAACTAAGTGTTAAATAAGAAGGACTAGTTAACTAAAGTGTTTTCACTTTAGTTAAACTAAAAGACAGTACTTCAGTTAAAGAGAGTTAACTAAGTGACAACAAAGAAGATATAGTTAACTAAGTGTTATTGCATGGCGATACTTATGTTAAACTAAAAGATAACACATGATTTGTGACACTTTCATGTCGACACTTAAGTTAGCCACCTGACTAAGTGGGAAAGCTTTCAGTTAAGAGGCGAGATCATCCTAAGTGACAGCTCAGTGAGATAAAGCACTGCATGAGAAGTGGGGTGCACCTCTACATGCAAGATTAATACATCCAGTTTGAGGGTGAGTTCATCCTGAAATTAGAAGTTAAAAAGAGAAGAGTATAATGTATAAATATGTTATACAGGATTGATGAATCCATTGTGAAGCTAATTCTCTTCTCCATTGAAGGCAAGGCGCTTCTCTTTGTGCAGGGTATTGTCCGTGCTTGTTATTGTTGTGTTGGGAACACATCTGATTGATCTCTCTTCTCTATTGCGTATGTATCTTCATCAAGAGTGGTTGTTGATCTCTTATATCTCTTATCTTGTAAAAGAAATCATTCTCCGCTATCCATTATATTATACTGAGAAGAATTGTTGGGGTTTTTGTTCTCATAATTTTGAGGATTTTCCCCAAGGTATATCTTGTGTTATTGTTGTATGAATTTCATGGATTGAATTGTCTCATTTCTTCAAGTCTCTGCATCTAAAAGAATTAAATATCAAAGCTCAACCAAATTTTGACACTTTCAAGTATGGCCACCATTAGCAATTCATACCCAACAAATTCCCATATCTCCTTCTAAAAATCACCCAGGTATTCATCAAGCTTACGGGATTTGTCATCATCCAAATTGCCATTAAAACTTCTATTAACTCTTATGAAATCAACTCTTTCTCATACAACCTTTCTTGTTTAAAGGATAACCACCTAGAAACTATTTAAATACATCTCTACATTGTCAATTTACATTCTTTTGTTGAGTCTCAAAACTAGAAACTACTACAAATTTGGCAACCAAACCTCATTCAATATCATCTACTAAACTAAGCCACCGAACTAGCTACCACTTAGCCCCTTGTTTTCATTAATGATCCCTTTTCTCTAATGATTCTTCTCTCTTTCCTTCCTTCATTTTTGTGTTTCACTATAATTATTTATTTTCACTTACTAATTATCTCTTTTCATTTACTAATAAAAGATATTAGAAAAATGCATAATTAGTATTTCACTTATTTTATTGATTTATTTTTTTAACATACATATTTTTCAAGACAAAGGAAAACTGATCTTAATTTCATTTTGAATTAATGTTTACAAAAATATACATTTGCATGTGAAGGAACCAGATTACATGCCACGATAGAAGAGACTTATCTTATCCAATTGACTATATCTGTTAACAGAGATTAGGAGTGAAAAACTTATAGGAAATGTACACCGAAGAAGTGTATATTGATACTGAATTAATGTTCCATAAAGATACATCAGTTTTATGCAAATCCTCAGAACTGAATTAAGCGACTCATCTTATCCAATTGTCTACTACAACATTCTGTTAAATTATGAATTTTCATTGCCAAGGTGGTGGATTATGGTTTCGACGTATTTTTCCAAAATTGTCATTCGGCAACGCAACGGATTCCGGTGGCATTTCAAAGAATTTGGAAGGGTATACACTAATATGGAGCATGTAAGCCCTTCACTGTTGGAGTATGGTATATTAGAAGCACCTATGAGAATAATGTAGACTAATCATCGCATTGGGATCATGGGATTAAGTTTACCAACATCTTCAAGTTTTGGAGCTATCACACCTCTCTAAATAATATGGACTCGTGTGGATAAGAATGTTGCAAGCTTGCCTTCCATTGTTACGTAATGGTATGGTTTGGTGGTTTAGTTGTCATTTTTCAGAATGAACTTTGGGCAGGAACAATGTGACGGACCTCGAGTGGGGAAGAAAAGAGTGTATAGGAGTTCCATGGTTCAAACTGTTGGAGCATTTTCCAACCATGCATCATTTATATGAGCCTCACAACTTAATTTTCCACTTATCCTAAGTATTTTGACTCAATCATGTGCTTACATCATTAGCATATCACAGTTTTAGTAAATTGGGCCTCCTCCTACATTCTAGGAGCCAACTAAGCCATCAACTGAGCCTCATCCACCATTCAGAGGGTGATTTGCATGACTAATGCGCACTACTCAGTCCAACTGATAGCATTTACTAGTTCATTCAGCCAACTGCAAACAAAAAGGCGCCCTCCCCTATTTTTGGGCAATAAGTTGATTTCTGAATCAATTAGACAGTTTCATAGTCAGTTTGAGTCAGTCTTATGATAGTCAAGTGGTTAATTGATGTGCCGAGTGGTGTTAACTGCCAAGTAAGCCACTCTCATGCATTCAATTCGAATGACCACTCTGGAATTTGAATTGCTTGGCTTATTGTAGCCATTGTTACACATTGTAATGTATCTTATGAGTATATGAGTTATTTTACTGCTACAAACCTTCTGCACAGTGCTTCCATACATTTTGCTGCATGCATCTCTCTTAACTGTTGTGCTTGTTCCATCAATCTGTTGTGCTTGAATTTTACATGGTATCAAAGCCATGGCAGGACAAGGCAACTTTTCTATAGTGTTTCTGCACTAGTGATTTTGCACTTCTGCACTAGTGATTATGCACTTCTGCACCAGTGCTTTATGCAACAGAAACACATATGAAGATTGAGCAAGTTTGCTCAAAAATATTCCAACTCTGCACTAGAAGACGAAAGTTTTCCACATAATTCCTGGATATTGTGCATCCGACTCTTCAATATTGCTTGATAGTCTATGCCGGGTGTGATGCAACTTGAAAATTGCAGGTTTTCGACCTAAAAAGATTGTGTTTGTTTGTGATTGCGGATTTCTCACTCCCTCCTATTGCATTCGCTATTGTAGAGATGGACTCTTCTTCACAAAATATTCTCACTCCTTTCAACTACCATCAGTGGAAGGATGATGTTGAGATTGTGTTGCGCTCTAAGGGATTCTACAAAGTCACCATGGGCCTAAAACCAGAGCCTAATTCTGTAGTAGAGAAGTCCAAGTACTTGAATAAGCTTGATGAAGCTTATGGTTTTCTTTGTCTCAATATTTTGAAGGATCTTATTTTCCATCTCAGTGGTATGACTACTCCAAAAGAAGTGTGGGAACAACTTGCCAAGATTTTTGGTAAGCAAGATGAGATGAGGGATTATCAATTGGAGAATGAACTAATTACCCTAAATCCTGGGAATTTCGAGACCATCAATGAGTTGGAAGTATTCTATACTTGAAACACTCTAGGCCTGATATTTCTTATGTCGTGAGTGTTGTGTCAAGGTATATGCAGCAGCCCCATGAGCTTCACTGGAAGGAATCCAAAAGAATCTTGCACTATGTGCAGGGTACTAGACATTTTGGCATTCACTATGCTGCAAATTTCGATCTAGATTTGGTTGGATTCACTGATTCAGATTGGGCGGGTGATAGCATTGATAGGAATTCCACTTCCGGATATGTTTTCATGATTGGAACAAGTTCTATTTGCTGTTCAATCAAAAAGCAGGCCGCCATTTCCTTATCTTCAGTAGAGGCAGAGTATCGAGGAGTAGTCAATGCTTGCATTTAGGCAGTTTGGTTGCGGGGTATTCTAGCAGAGTTTGATATTGGTAGCACCACTTCTACTGTCATTTTTTGTGACAATCAGAGTGCTATCAAGATCTCAATAGATCTAGTTCATAGATAGAGGACCAAGCATATCGAGATCCACATGCACTACATCTGAGAGCTTGTGCATGACATAAACATTGTACTGCAAAATTGCCTTACATAAGAGCAAATTGAGGACATCTTCACCAGGAGCTTCACTGAGAAGAAGTTCTCTTACCTTCATTCACTGTTGAGGGTGAGTTCTACTATGGTGCAGACAGATTAGATTCTTCAGTGTTCAGTTTGAGGGGGCGTTTTCTTTCCCACTGGGTTTTTCCTTCTTTCCTCACTTAGATTTTTTCTAGCATTTTTGGATTATTTCTGTACTGGGTGACCTATGGCCTTTATTGCTAGGGCCCTTTTATTATTTTTTAGTCCTCCATGAGATTAGCTTAAGGGGGGGTTTCGGAGCATTTTCCAACCACGCATCATTTATTTGAGCATCATAGCTTAATTTACCACTTATCCTAAGTATTTTGACTCAATCATGTGCTTACATCATCAGCAGATCACAGTTTCAGTAAATTAGGCCTCCTCCTACATTCTAGGAGCCAACTGAGCCTCCTCCACCATTCAGGGGGTGATTTGCATGACTAATGCGCACTACTTAGTCCAGCTGACAGCATGTACTAGTTCATTCATCCAACTGTAAACAGAAAGGCGCCCTCCCCTATTTTTGGGCAATCAGTTGAGTTTTGAATCAGTTAGATAGTTTCAGAGTTAGTTTGAGTTAGTCTTATGATATTTAAGTGGTTAATTGATGTGCTGAGTGGTGTTAACTTCCAAGTAAGCCACTCTCATGCATTCAATTCGAATGACCACTATGGAATTCAAATTGCTTAGCTTATGGTAGCCATTGTTACACATTGTAATGTATCTTTTGAGTATATGAGATTATTTTACTGCTGCAAACCTTATGCACAGTTTTTCCATACAGCTTTTTGCATGCATCTCTAGTAACTGTTGTGTTTGTTAAATAGATCTGTTGTGCTTGAATTTTACAAAAACATAGTTAAATTCAGACTTTACAAAATAAAAAACACTATATTTTGGTGAAAATTTATGTCCAAGCCAAATTGTCAAATTTTTAGACAACTCCTTTATTCTTTAGTCAACCTCTAAGTTTAGGTCTTTCTCATCGACTGATAAGTTTAGGTCTTTCTCATCCACGGATAACTTTTAATGTTGTTATAATGCATTGTTTGTTAATATCTCATTTGATTAAATTAAATCGTAGTATAAATGTTATAATATTGGGATATTTTTAGTTAATATTGTTATTATTATTGGAATTAGGTTATATAGTTTTTGATTAAATTGCAATCTTTTATTATTCAAATTAATTTTTAAATGTAAGACTTTCAAATTTTATTATTTTTTTAATATATAAATATATTCAAATTTTTAAACTACTCTTTTTAACCGGTAGAATATAAGTATTTCCAAATTTTTCTATTTTTATTTTTTTATTATTAAATTTAGGATAAATATAATCCAATATAATCGAAAAAATTTAAATAGTAACATGTTCAAAGTAAGTAGCACATCCACTTAAATTGTGGTCGGTGTTTACCTGTAGGTTACAAGTTAAGTGCCATGAACAAGTTATCTATTATTGTTCTCCATGTTTAGTTGTAACACTTTTGTCTATGCCTCGGCCACCTTTTACCTTCTTTAGTTAAATGGTTTGTATGTCACTATCTGTTATCCATGCATGAGCTACATGAGCTATGAGTTATCCATGCATCAACTACTAATTATTTTTTATATTTCTTTTTTTATAATTGTTTATTTCGAATTTTGAGCGACGCCGATAAAATCAATCTGGACAATACACTTGTTCCATCCTCCTTCAATCTAGGAAAAGCATAGATAGTTGTCCACCCCAAATTCTAAGATGGTTTCTCAGTCCTGCTATCCAACCATTCTAAAACAATTTTCACTCTCCATACCTCTCTTTGAGAGAGAGAGGTCTTTCTCACACTAGTAATTGTCGAAATGCGTTGTTTTGATGTAGTGTGTTTGGCTTGATGTGCTTTCACTTCTATTTTTGTCGATTGATAACAAAGTTTGTTTCCTTTTTATTTTCACCTTTTTTAGTGTGGAATGAGTCGATGAACTTATAATTTAATATAATGAAATGCAGAATGATCTACAGGTAATAATTCAGCAATAAACCATAAACGATTGAACGACGAAAGGATACTACAATAAATGATTGAACAATGAAAGGATACTATAATAAATCGCAAAACGATCACCAGGTACTAATTCAGCAGTAAACCATAAACGATTGAACAATGAAACGATAAGTTTTATAATTCCGCTATAAATCAATGAAATTATAAGTTTTATAATTCACCTATAAATCATAACTGGTTGAACAATGAAAGAGTAAGTGTAGGACTAGAAAGATATACTTAAGTCTACAATTCTAGAATCGAGGTTTTGGTAAATAACATTACGATTCAAGTGAAAACAGTATGTGATATTCATCTCCAAAGATAACATAGCCATAATTTTGTGTAGAAAGAATTTATTTTAAATTGTGTGGAGTTTATTTTGGAAACATGGGAAAAGGTTTCATTGGAGTCAATTCTTTCAATTTGAAAAAATACTTTGGCAACTAACCTTAGTATTTCAACACTTACATCTATAATTAGTATATACTTAGTTCTATACACCCATTTAAATCTAACAAGTTTTTTCTATCCGGAAGAGGTACAAGATCCCAAGTATCATTTTCCATTGAGGAACGATATTATGTATTCATTGATGTGTCACACTATTAATGGCAAATGTTTCTGGATCATGAGTCATTGAACACATGAGCCAAAAGAGAAGAGGCTAGCTAGAAATGTGAACATGTTCGTTATTGATCTCTAGGATCATTGGTAAGATCATCATCTGCTTCACATGTTGTACAAACCAATTTAGGAAGTGATGGCATTGGTGTAATTTCATGTTCAATGGATCCCACTGGAGGAAAGTGATAAGGGGGAAGTGGATTTTCATCCTTATTGTCATCATTTGAAGAAGAAACTAGAGTAGGATCACTTGTAGAGAAGGTGGCACAAACTTCAAAGATGGATCATAAGTCAAAGATGGAAAAGGTGTCAAATTAAGCTCGCAAATTGAGATATTTTCACCAAATTTAGCATTTGTTATAATAATAATGTAATTGGAATCAGGTTGAAGAAGTCTATAACCTTTTAAATTTTCAAAATACCCAACAAAAATACACTTCTCACTCTAATGCTCTAATTCTTTCTATTTTTCATGAGGAATGTGAGCCCATGCTTCTCTACCAATCAAATGAAAGTGATCCCTCATATTGGGTCATACAATTTTTCATTTCATCTAATGTGTAATTCTTTCTCTCAGCAACACCATTTTTGTGTGGTGTGTATGGAACAATATGTTGCATTTGAATGCACTATGTAGTGCAATAATTTGTAAATTTATTGTTTACATATTCACCTTCATTATCTATCCTTAACTTGTGTATTTGATGTCCACATTATTTTCTACAAGGGCCTTGTAGGCCTAAAAACATGTCAAAAACTTTGCTCTTAAGTTTTAAGAAGTAAACCCAAGTGCAGTTGGAGAAGTAACCAATGAAAGTTAAGAAGTACTTGAAGCCATTCAAAGAAGTAGAAGGAAGTGAACCACACAAATCATTCTGAACGTGATGCAAAGGGGATAAGTCATGCCAACAGGAACATTTTTCAGAATTGTCCTAATGATGTTTTCCAAGAACACTCCCAAGACAAACACCATCTCTACAAGAAATGAGAGGAAAACAAGTCACCATTTTCTGATTACATATCTATTGTAATAAGAAATAGTTTAAATGACCAAATTGCTCATGCAAAATTGTTCTCAAGTCATCTCTATGAGCAATAAAAAATGATGGAAAATATAATGACGCTAAGTTATCAAATCTGGACAACCTAGTAATATCATCAACAATTCCAATTTCTGAGCATGTTTAAGATATTTTAAATCCTTGATTACAACTTGGTGAGGTTAACACTCTGCAATCTAACCTTCACCAAAATGAGTGATTTGATAAACTAACAATAGATTGCAGGAAAGACTTGGAACACATAATACATCTTTGAAATGATCATCATCTAGACAAACTATTCCAACCCCTACAACATTAAGAGATCTATCACCAAAAAATATTTGTTTGGTGTTGCATTAATTTAGAGTAAAAAAATAGCTTTATCCTTATCCATATGATAAGAGGATCCATAATCAATGAGCTATTCATTAGAAGAAGTAGTAGATGATGTATTAAAGAAAAAACCAGAAGAATAAATTGCATGTCCATGAGAAGAAGAGTTTGAAGAACAATCAAGATTGATGTTGTGCTTCTTCATTGCTACTCCCAAGGCTTGGATAATTTCTTAAAACATTTAGATTCCACATGAACATCTCACCCTCAAAAATTGCAATGCCATTCAATCTTATATTTTGATTTAGTGTCTTTTATCACCATTCCGTGTAGGAAGTTGCTAAGAGTGTTTGGGACTCTTTTTTTCCTTAGTGTTTCAAGGGTGTTGGTTCTTTGGATGCTTGGATATATCCTTCTATTGTGCCACTAAGGCTCTATTATATGTACCTTCGGTGTTGACAACTTCAAGATGTGCGAGCTTATATTGATCTCTAATCAAAGAATCACAAGAAGATTCAAGATTGGGTTATGTATAAGCAAACCCTAGAGCTTGTCTAGTGGAGTGAAAAGTAGATATATGCAAATAGAATAGGGAGGACCAAGCTTATAAAGAATAACCTAAATACATGTTTTATGGTTTAGATATCTTACGTTCTTCAACTAAGAGTCTAAGGGTTTTGAATTTAGACAAATAGTCTTCAATGCAAGATAAATCACTTGGACTTAAAGAAACCAATTGATTTTCATGCTAGTGACCTTGAATATCATTGTGGTGACCAATTACAGTTTCCACTTCTTTCCAAGTCACATATAGTTAGTCAATTCCTTGAAGGTGGAATTGTAAGTCATTATAGATGGAAATCCCAATTAATCCATGTGTTTTTCCATTTGTATTATCCAATTTTACTTTCTTTGAGGCATCAGTGGGGGGGAATTTATTTTCCCAAAGTAATCTAGTAAAGTCTCTTACTTTGTAGCACATCTTCCATACAAGCTCTCCATGAAAAGTAGTTGGTATTGGTAAGAAAAAAATCAGTTGGATTTCCCATATTATAATGTGAATGTAATATGGCTTCAAAAATAGAAAATGATGGTCTATATGCAAACGTCTAAAAAAATAGGTAATTTCAGAGGGAAAAAATGGCACTAAAAACAGACTCTATAGGTCAAAACTATTCTTTTTTGAATAAATGCATAAGATGGAACCAAGGAGCCACATGGCAGAAAATATTGAACCACGTGGTGATTGGTGCTCCATGCAACCCAAGACCTTAGAATTAATAAAGTAAATTTAAACCAAGTGAGTTAAACAAAAGATTTAATAATATTATAAAGGACAAATGGGGTGGTGGTGGTGGTGGAGAGAGTGCCTACCCAAAAAACCTTGTTTTTTTCCTATAAGACACTTTTGCAAAGCCACACACAAACAAAAAATAAATTTTCAAAATCAAGACTTCTCAAATTTTGGGTTAGACCTTGGTTAGCTTACCTAGAAAATGTCAATTTTCTCAATGCCTCTAGTTTAACTGAGTTTGTACAAGGGTGCATGGCAAAGAGCATTTGTAGTCAAGAAAACTATTTTCATTTTGTTTTTTATTTTCCAAGTTCACATAGAGCAGATGGAAAAGAGAATATGTATGTACCAAAATGGTAACAATATGGGAATAAAACAAAAGGCCATGCTAAAATATGAAACAATATGAGAAAGATTTTTAAAAAACCTATAAATGTAAAAACAATATGAATTTAGATCTAGTAAAATGGTCGTATATTGAGCAAATAAAACCTTTTTGAGTGAAACAAAGAGCATTTCCGATATAGTCAATGCTTCGGACGCAATGGAACACCTCTCTTAGCTCAGAAATAGCAAAATCCAAAACTCATTTGATGCATGTAGGTACATCAGTTCAAGATCTCTAACAACAATGGGAGTGACTCTTCTAAGTGCTTTGATACCATTTTTTACTAAATAGGGTATTTCCACATAGGTCAAACACCTTAAGCAACCACTCACACAAACAAATCATAGATCAATGCATCGATGTTTTACATCCATGAAAAACCCTCAAAGAGGGAAACAATCCATGGCCCCAACCAAATGGCAACTTGAGGAAATATATTAATGCAAAAGGAAACAAAATTTACATGTGAATTTCTCACAATTGATCACCAATCAAATGACCCTCCATACTCTTTAAATAGAGATCGTGGACCAATCAAGTGTTAATCCACGAATCAATATCTAGGTGATGAACCATTTGATCACTATATTTCTAAAACATATTGTAGCAGTCGAATTACATAAGTACAAATGCATACTGAAGAACCACACTTTACCTAAAGACACATTAGACCAAGTTGATCTTAACTCCCAAGTGTCTAAATATGTTAACATTTTTAGGTTATGATTATGAGATCATATATAATAAGGGTAACAATAATGCAGTGGTCGATGCTTTGTCTTATAAATATGAGGAAAGGTCCCTCTTGCCCTTATCCTTACAAATACTCGATTGGATTGAAGAGGTACGACAATAATGGTTGAATACTAACACAATAGTTAAATTGATTTAATATCTCAAAGAGGACCCAACCCCCCTACCAACTATACTGGACAACATAACACCTTGCAACATAAAAGGTGTGTTTTTATAGTATAAAATTCTTCTTTAAAAAAATGAGTGTCATACATGGCCACAAGTCACTCAATATTTTAAAAATCTTACAAACAAGCTAAGTGTGGCCTTATTTTGGGAAAGCATAAAAATGTACATCCATAACTTTAGCTTTGAATGTGATTCATATCAAAGTAACAAAAAAGAAATAGTGAAGAACCCTGAGGCATTATACCTACTACCAATCACCACCACTATTTTAGTTGACCTTTCCATGGATTTTATAGTGATCTTCCCTAAAGTTCTATCTTAGTTAACCTTTCCATGGATTTTATAGTGATCTTCCCTAAAGTTGATGACAAATATGTTATCATGTGATAATATTTGATTGCCTTCCTATATATTATCACTTATTTGGGTTACTTCACCCATTTATGCCATCCACAATTTTGACCAGATTTATTTAAACTACAAAGGACCGATTTGAAAATGAGCGTGATTTATCATCCCCAAATAGATGGTAAATAAAGGTGGTCAACAAATTACTCTTTTCCACTACCCTATAATTCTATTAGTGTACACAAATATAAAAGAATTTGTCACTAGTGTACACAAATATAACTTTTTTGTCATTGGATGATGTAAATAAATTAACCTTATTTGAATTATTTGAATTTTTGATAATGGTTATTAAAAATTGAAAAAAATATCTCAATTAAAATAATTATAAATATTCAATAAAATTCAAATGAAATTATTATTTAAATTTAAATTTAAAAATAAAATAAAATAAAATTAAAATAATAAAAATATTAACCATATAACCGAGTCTAGTTGTGATTTCAAATATGCAAAACTCATAATTAATTATTAGAAAATAAATAAAAAGTAAATAAAACATTTTAATAATAAATATTAAAAGAAGATTAAAAAATTGTAAGCTCATGAATAGAGTAATTGGTAATGAATATGGAAGTTTATAAGTTCTATATAAAAAATTGTAATTTTATAAATTGTGAAAATGGAATTTGATTATATTAAAACTTAAAAAATTAAATAGTTTAAAATTTCAATTTCTCGAGGGAATGGATCTATCAATGAAATGGAGCACGTAATTATTGTCAAAACTATTATTATTATTATTGTTGTTGTTGTTGTTTATTATAAATTTCAAATTAAAAGATATTACTTTTTAGAATTTATTTATATTAAAATTTAAAAGACTAAATATTCTAAAATTTCAACCTTTTAGAAAATTAAATATTCTAAAATTTCAACCTTTTCTTTTATCAACCAATACTAAAATAAGTATTGTCAAAATTATTATTATTACTGTGAATATATAAGTAAATTCAACACTCTAAAATATTTTTAATCTAATTAAATTAGACAATATTAACACTTAATATTTAAAATTTTATAAATCCAAAATTATTTTTATAAATTTCAATCTAAAAATATCACTTTTTCAATTTAATCCAAATACAATTTTATTAATTCAAAATAATTTTTATAAACTCCAAAAAAAAATCACTTTCCCTTTCAACCAAAAAAACCATTGATATCTTAAATTTCTATTATTTTGAATTCAATTAAAATACAATTTTATTAATTCAAAATATTTTTTATAAATTTCAAATAAAAAAAAATCACTTTCTCTTTCAACCAAAAAAAACCATTCAAATTATAAATTATTCAAAATAAAAAGAAAAACCAACTCCTTAAATATTTTTTATAAAATATTCAAAATATAAATATAAACCAACCCCTTAAACATATTTTCCTTCCCTTTGCTTATTAAAAACCCGCGGTGTATTTTCAGAAAACATCTTTTTTTTCAAATAAGAAGTTTCCTTTGTGTTTGTTTGGCGTATTGTTGAAGCTTTGTTCCTGTTAAAACAATAAATAAATCACTAATGTTTATTAGATGAAGTCTCCGTAGAAATATACAGAAGGAAAAATAAATATAGTAGTTGGAAATGCGGTTCTTGAAAATTAGGGACTTAAAATTGTCCTTTGGGTAAAAGACACAATAAATGTACTAAACTTTATTGGGCTGAACGTATTTAAAATGTATTTTGGGTAAAGGGAAGTTTTTAATGGTCATTGTAGTTATGACCAGCCTAGATCCATCTCAAACCCGGATCTATCAAGCACCGAGAAGGATCCAATTTCTTGAGATGTAATTTTTTTTGTTTTATCTTAAATTTTTTACACATTTAGAAAAAAATTACCCCTCAAGAAATTGGATCCCTCTCTTTTAATTTTTTAATTTTTGATAAGTTATGAGCGAACATGAAATTTTTAATTATTTTTGATTTTTTATAAGTTATGAGCCGACATGGAAACGTAACGTGACAAACGTGACAAATGTGACAAACGTTACAACATCTCCCCCATACTGGGTTGTAACGTAATGTGACAAACGTGACAAATGTGACATGTGACATGTGACATCCGTTACAGGATCTCCCCCATACTATTACTTTTTACATTTTATTACTTTTGAAAATGTTACATGTGACATCCGTTACAGGATCTCTCCCATACTGGGTTGTAAGCACCTCGTTTACACTCGGTGCAATTATGTTCTACGTTCTCCCATAGCTGAGTGAGTTATGGGAGTGGGTCATGGTTTAATGGGTCTTAGAAAAGATGTTCTTATTGCTAATTGCTAATTGCTAATTGCTGGGTCTTCTAAGTAATGGGTGTAAAAAGTGTTTCTTTCATTGGGTCTTAGAAAAGATGTTCTTATTGCTAATTGCTAGGTCTTCTAAGTAATGGGTGTAAAAAGTGTTTCTTTCATTGTAATCCAAGTGATAGTTTGTCAAAGTAAAAGAATTTGGTCTCAAGTTAAAGTCTAAATGTGATAAAAGTGAATGGATCATTGTAAAAGAAATTTGGAGTGCATGATCGGTGGTATCCGACACTTCATATCTAAGAAAAAAAATTTGTACAGGAATGTGTCCACTTAAAAGGTTAAGTATGGCATTGGCATGTCAATTGAGTTTGTCAAACCAATGTTATAGGTTGTTGTGTTGGAAGTGTGCACAATCCAACAAACAACATTTTAGATCCATGACAAACAAAAAATCCAGTTGGACATGATTGTGATCCTAATCTTGTTATGGGAAAAAGGGAAAAAGTATGGTTATTGTACCTGTGGTAAATGTAATTGGGAAATTGTTGTAAGGCCTTTTTTAAAGGCATGTATACCCCTTGGTATGGTCCAAGTTGTAGTGCCTAGTTATAGGTTGGTTGTATTCCCAGGTTGTTGTGAGCTCTGTCAAGTAGGAAAACGTGTTCCAGCGCAAAGGCGTATGTGATGACGGTATATGATACTCTCTCATAGAGAGGTTGTGGTATCAAGTTGTGGAATTAACCATTGTGAGAGGTGTGGGGGTGACAGGTGTACCCGATGCTAGATCAAAGAAGATGAATCTTCAATTGAAAGGGGAAGTGTGAGTTAATCTCAAAGTGTTAAAATATTGGGACCAGACTATGTTTCAGAGGGAGTTTAGCATGTTGATGAACCACGTAAGTGAAAAGGTTTCCTAGAAAACTAGCAGATACAGTGGTTGGAACCCATGTATTCCAGTAGATGGATTTTTTTTATATGGACATCGACAATGTTTTTATGCAAGTACAAAAGAAGAAAATGAAGCTGAAAGTTTGAGTGAAGCCCATACAAAAATATGGAGCATAAAGCTCGAGGATAAATCATGATAATGAAGAAATCCTGTGACAATGACCATGAAGAATAAAGACCAAGATGAGGGCCTGATTGATTGATGAGTGAAGATAAAGACCCAACTGATGACTCAAGATGAAGACATGACCAAGGTGGAGACAAACATGGAAATAAGACCAAGATGAAGACCAAGATAAAAGCAACCCATAGTTGTGCCAAAGCAACACTATTGTTACCTCCTATAAACATTAAGGGGGAGTGTTAAAATAATAAATAAATCTATAATGTTTATTAGATGACGTTTGCATAGAAATATCCAGAAGGAAAAATAAATAAAGTATTTGGAGCAGTGCTCTCCCAGTTAATGTTAGCGCATAAATGTCTAGAGAGAGATATTTCTAGATAGACTTCTAATCTGCCTTTTGAGTCTATAAATTCGGATGAATACCAAGCAATGAAGCAAGTCGCCTTCTAGCTCCAATCTGTATCATGTGTGTGTTCTTGTATGTCTTTAATTTCTGTTTCCAAATAGTTCCTACCCTCCTATGCTCGTCGTGAACCGCGTGAAGTTGAAGTTGTCTTAAACATGAAAGTTTGGGGGAGCGGTGTTTAAACGGTAAAATTCCATTACTCACCTCTGTAACATCTAAAGAATGGGGCAAAAATTTGGAGCCCATGATCTATGTTATGATTATGCTTTGCTCTATAATGTGAGCTCGTGCTATTTGCAACTACAACACTTTTGCTTTGTTGAAATTCCCCTATTTTGGGGTTTCGACACCTTACGCCAACTCAAACCCCTAATCTTACAGTTTCCAGTTCTTGTTTGGACTTTCGAGGATGAATTTAGTGTAACTCAATTTTCAATCATGGTTACACAAAAATGTGTTTATATCTTAGAATTTGGGGCGGACTTCCATCTATGTTTTTCCTAAATTGAAGGAGGATGGAGCAAGTGTACTGTCCAGATTGATTTTATGGTCATCGTTCAAAATTCAAAAATATATATATAACTAGTATTTGATGCATGGATAACTCATAGCTCGACAACTCATTTAACTTAAGAAGGTAACAAGTAGTTGACACATAGACAACAAGCAATGACAACTAAGCATGCAGAACAAGTAACAGATAACTTGTTCATGGCACTTAACTTGTGACCTATATGTGTTCACGGCCACAAATTAAGTGGTTGTACTAGTTTATTGTACCCTTTGACAACTATTTTCTTTGGTATTCCAGTTCCTTAAGTGGAAATCGCTTCTTCTGGCCACATGGAAGCATTTCTCAGGCTGTGAGGCCTACAATATTATTGTACTTTTGTAGTTGTGAGGATAACTTTTTAGCACTAGGATCATTAAGTTTGGAAAAAGATTCAAGAGTCAAATCGAGCAAACTTTGCTAGAATGGAGAGATAAGTTCTTGTCTTGGAAATATTTCAAGAAGCAAGTTAATTCTATATCAACTGCAAGGGAAGTTTTGCATTTTTCTTCCCTTGGAAGCAATGAAATCCATGGCAGCTCCAATGAAGTTCCAAACAAAAGGAAAAATATCTCTCACAAACCTATTGAAGCAGGTGTTGTTTCAAATGACAATCTAATCATCGTTGTCTGTAAGTTGGGCTTTGAGGATGTAGACTTTGAATGCAATAAACGCAAAATGACTGCAAAGAAATCGAGCTTTGTTCATTTGTTGAATATTGAGATTGACAAATTTAATGCCTTCTTTATAGAGCAAGAATAATAATACATCATCCATCAAAAAGTATGTATGCATTGGTCATCTTAAATCAGAAAATTTGGCATCAACCTCTAAAATTGGCATAATTCCTTACATTTCTGAAAGAGTAAACCTGTATAGGTCTTGAAGATTCAAAGTGTTAAGCTTTTAGGTCCTCTTGTACGAAAATTTAAGAATTTATTTAGGTTCTATTTCTTTGAAAGGTCGAAAATTTTTAACATAAGAAGTTGATATCGTCTAGATAAGTTAGTCCTCGTGAATATCTATTTTTTGTGAAATTGAGAAATCTTGCTTTCTCTGTGAATATATTTGAAATATATATTCAACATCGGCCTCTGGAATTGGTGTAATTAGGAAAAATAAGTCTTATTTCATGGCTGGATGGAGAGACCAATATTCCTACCATCATGTTTGGTTTTGTATACTCCAACCACAAGAAGTTCTACTTCATGGATATGTGTACCCTCATTTTTTAGTTTTGTCTAAAATACTCGATTCCAATATACAAAGAACTTATAAATAAACAAGAGCCACGAGGTGGCAATGTCCCGATCTTGCCACCTGGGCTAAGCTAGAGTATCTTGGCAATTGTAGATAGCTAATGCGTTAAGACAAGTGGAAACGGGCTTTGAATTTAGCTAATCATGTCCTAGATTGGCATTTACATCATTAAAAACAAATCTTGCATGAATGTATAGAATGAAAACAAACACATCATTTTGCAAAAAGATAAGTAGAACCTGAAAGCATCATATGTATTCATCATGTCAAAATAAAAAACTTAGCTAACGAGTTTGATTATGGTAACATTGAGATACAAATGCTATGATAGATATAATCAAAATTTTGAATAAAATATTCAAGTGAGTTAAATATATATATATATATATATTCAGGCACAACAATGTAAATTCAAAACAATAAAAACCAAACATATAAAGTTTTCCCATGTATCTAGGATGTAACTGTGAATATGGAAACATTGAGATATAGGTTCTCTGATCCATATAATTGGTATTCTTAATCAAAATACATAAACATTGGGCTGCAAACATTGGGGCTACTTGTTGATTCTCCGTGATTCATTATGAGCAAGACATTGGGATATGGTTTGGTTACATTGCATGATGACTAGATCGTTGAATCGTTGTTCCAAATGGTTTATGTTCTTTGTGTGTATGCAGTCAAGTACACTCCAATTGCAATTGCACCCGTAAGTGGTATGTGATAGGCTCATTGTCTAAACTAAAAACCTTTGTAACCATGTCCATTTGCTGCTTAACATCCTCCACCAACATACTGCAATATGTCAAAGGCAAAGCAAGGAATTTCAAGCAAAATGCTTGAAAATTTGACTGTTGAATCACTCCAAAAACAACTTCAAATCAGCTCCAATCTTACTTCATGTCAAGTCTCTTTGCAACAATTGTAAAATCTTCAAATACTAAAAAAAATCAATATAAAAATCAATGAGAAGAGCGTGAGGAAAATAGTGCATGTTCATTTTCAAACAATCTATGATTAGTGTTTAGGGTGTTGTAATGAGGAGTGCAAAGGAGTCTCCTCGAAATCAAAAACCTGATAATGCGTTAGAGCCAAGAAGGTGGACTCTAGACAATGTAGCGGAGACAAAAAGCATATAAGGATGTTGTATTTGCAAAATGTAAAGAACAATGACAAATGTTCAAAATTGGCACATAAGCCATTCAATATATGCAATGAACAATTACTTAAACATCATATAATATCTAGAAATATTTTTGTTTGTAAAGAACAGTGACAAAGTTTCAAAATTGGTGGACAATCCATTCAATATATGCAATGAATAGTTTCTTAAACATCATACAGTGTCCACGAATATTTGTGCTTGCCTTAAAAAAAACTATACCTGGAACAACAACTGAAACTTAGAAAAAAAAATTATTCCTGGAACAACAACTGAAACTTAGAAATGGTCTTTTGATGCAAAATGCGAGTTTCTAGAAGTTTTCTTGAGAATGTCATAACATGTTTTGTACACAATGCTAAAACCGGTTTTTGAGATGTTACATTTTTCAAGATTTGTGGAAGTCGTCCTCCCATATAGATAGCAGCCATAACCCATCCCAGCCATGTTCCCACTACGCTGGCGGTCTCTTCAGCTAGCATAGAGTCCCTTATTGTCATTGTGCTCGCTTCCTGAAGCTACGCACCATTGGTAAACAATTACAGAACTTAGCAATTAATGTTATTGATTTCTTATTATTCTAAATTCTACAGCTTTCTGTTATGGACATTATGATCCTGCAGAGCACAATTACCTGCAAAATTTTCCTTCCTATTACTACAAATGATGCACTTGAAACTATTTTAGTAGAATCAAAGGTTGGACTCGCTTGTAAATTGAACTAATTGGCAACAAAGAATACTGTTGCAGCTACCTAGAGATTGGCAAAAGAGAAAACAAACTTAGGACTACAAGAATTCGCCTTAAAGTGGGACATCAGAATTAGATTTGGTATGGATTGGTTAATACAATATGAAAAACTACAATGCGTAGCAATGATTTTGAACTCTTGGGACTTGTAGAATCAATATTGGCTAGCAATCCTTCATCATCTGCAGAGGACTGATCTAATATATAACTCGGATCACTCAGACCTGATCCAAGGGATGATGCAGAAAGATATGAGCCCAGAGTAGGGGTATCACTGCTGGCTAGGGATCTCGCAGACGTGACAAAATGAACATTTACTGAAGCCCATTAATATAATAGGAATTTAATTATGTTGGGGAACTATTATAAAACTCCACCGGATTCAGAGCATTAGAATCTCAGAACCGGGGATGCGATTCCAGTATTCACGTGTAATATAGGTTCCTTCCAATCGATCTCTCGTGAGCCGGTGAAAAAGTGGCAATGGGTAAACTAGATGCAGGAGTCCCATTAGCTGATTTATTGAGATAATCTGCATCATTTTTCTTGGACAGCTTTGCAGAATCGTCGTTTCTCTCCGGTATGTTCACAGGCTCTGTATGCTCGCACGGCTCCTTGTTTGCAGAGTCTGTCCATTTCTGCAAATGGAATACAATATTATAAAGCTATATATCCATTGATATTTTCAATCAGATTCCCGGTTAAAACCTGAATTAATTAGAATTCTGCAAAGAAATGATAAACATTCATTAGGCTGCGAGTAAGATAGGTTAAAGGATCGAATCCGTCCTCAGGTAAACTTTCCACCATGGCCTGTCTTCTTAGGCGAACCGTTGGTACCACTGGTCGATCTTCTATCCAGGCGATCAATCCCCTTTTTCACATGGCGAGATTTGAAATGACGACATCTCAATCCAATCACAGATACTTGAATATGCTCCGATGAGTTAGATAAACAAGCTTTTTTGCATACCAAGCAACCACTGATAATTGAATTATCACAAAAACTCAACGGCAATGCAAAAACCAAACACCTTAACCCATCACTCGCCATGACTGAGGAGCAAACCTGCAACCTTTTTTTCTAGACCTACAGGTTGCGAGGTCGAACCCTCTCACCGTCGCCCCAAACTACGATTTCGGCAGCCTGTCAGCCATCACGACCTAGACAATAGCAAGCAGTTTTCACTTTCAACTCTTTTACACAACACGACGTAGGGTTTTGATCCAACGATCAAGATCGTTGTGAATCAACGATCGAAAGGTTGCCAGCGAGTTTTGCATTGAAACCATACAACGATCATATTAATTACCTACTCATTACCATAGCACGGTAGTGCCAGCATTGCACACGGTGGACAGCAAACGGCCAGCTCGGAGGACCCATTACCCATTAACGAAGGAGATTTCACAACACCTTATACAGTCACCTTCTACATCATAGTTTTCATTACGTGGGAGGACCCTAAGCCCCGTCAACAGGACTGATGGAGATAGCCATTACCACGGACCTGCCATGCATTTAAACAAACGACGGCTCATAACGCTTGACAGCGCACCACCTGCCACATCAATTTAATTTGCATGTCAGTGATATTCATTACATCGACGTGATAGTCAAACGTATAGTTTGCAATTCCAAAATTGTGAACTATATTGCTATATTGCATCCGTTAGTTAATAAAAAAATTGTGAACTATATTGTTGCTATATTGCATCTGTTAATTAAATAATAATTCAATTTATATGTGTAATAATAACGGATGACGTACCTTTCGCCGCGGAAATGGGAAGCGATTATCAAGGTTGACGTTATCAGCTCCCATCCAATGAAAACTTAACAAATTAACACTATTTCAAAAATTTAAATAAATAATTTTTTTTAACTATATACAAATAACAAAAAACTATAGAGTGCAGCAAAAATTTATAATTCTAGGCACAAATTAATAGGGTTTGCATGATTTATATATGATCCCCTTCGAGGACATAATAATGCTTAGTCAGTTGTGAAAGGTATTGTCACACAACATCAAAATTTGGATTTCCAAACTATTGCCATAATATCACCATGTGCTTCTTCCATCATTCTGGCCACCTCATTGAATGAATGCCTCACATCTAGGATTGGAATCCCAAGCACTGGGACATGATTTCTACCAATGTCGTGGCACAATCTTAGGGAATAGTTGGCCTTAAAGTATTTTTGACAATGGAAAAATCTACTTGCGTTGTTTTCTTGTTATTGAAGAGAAGCATGCCTATTATAATCTCCCACAAAACAATTCCAAAACTCTACACATCTACTTTGGAATAGTAAGATCTATGTTGAATCATTTACATGTACCTAATAAATCGTGTAATCAATACAAAATACAACAAAAGGCTAACGACCTTACAACAAAGGATGGGCACCAATCAAAATCGCAATTATTGTCGCTTCCTTGGGCTTTAGGAGCCCTTTTCCCAGTAAAATAATGAATTAATACGAAATTTGTTACCATTTCTAAAACAAAAATCATTGACAAATTTACAAAAAAACATGTCGTTATAATTGAAACCCACATGAACTTATTTTCTCAAGATTTATAAATTGTTAATCTCCAAAGAAAAATCGACACAAAGCATTTGGTAATTACAAAACCAAATCCTCTAAGGGCACTAAATTAGAATTGAGAGAAATATTGATATGATAGAAGGAATACTCAACCATGCAGAAAAAGCATAGCCTTTTGGGGATACCTCTACCCACTAGCACTGAAAATTCTAACACAACATACAAAAGAAAGGTTAAAACAAATTATTATCGCAATAAGACAACTAACTAGACATAACATTGCAGCAATAAATCAAAAAACATAGAAAAAATCAATTTCATCTCTTGATCTAATTGGTAGCTTAAGATCAAGAGTTTCCATAAAATCTATTGGCATCAAATAAAGTTCGCCTGAGACAATTTAACAAATAGTTACACTTAACAAAAGTGTTACAGAACTCATACTAGACAAGAATTAGCAAGGGTCCAAAATTTGACTCGGCAAAAAATAATTGAGCAATAAAAAATGAACTAGAGAACCTGAGGTAAAACATCTTACTTTTTATGCTTATACATCTACCAGTTTTTTCATAAAATTTGCAAAAAGGGTGGTTCTCTAGTTCAATGACTCATTTCATGTTGAACTCGTTGATTAATTGGCGATTTATGCAACACTTCTTAACAATGAATTAGTGAATCCTATGAAATGCATTGCAAACATTTCCTATGTAAACTGACTCCTTAGCTTAAATATATAAGCTACTATCAAATGCACCACCAAATTGCTAACCACCTTAATCATTAGCTATGAATCAATTGGCAAACATTGCTTATGCCAACTTATTCTTTATCTAAAAGAAATAAGATATTATGAAATGCACCACCAAATTGCTACCCACTTTAATCATTACAGCTATGGATCAATGAATTTTATACACACATTATATATACTGATTTGTAACATTAATCTCACCATGCCTTGGCATTGAAATCCCCAACATGCACTATGCACATAACAATTCATTGTGCAATTTTCCCATGGTAATCCATCTTTAAAAGGAAGGAATTGTAATACGGTCGTGTGTGTGGTAGGATTGTATTGTAAATATCTCTGTGATTGTGTAAGAGAGACTGTGAGAGAGTGAAGAGGAAGTTGCAGCGGATGTGCTACAAGTTGTATCATTTCATTTGCTAGATGGTATAATAAAAGGACTGGCAATTTCTCCATGGACGTAGCCCATTTTGAATGAACCACGTATATTGGTGTCTCTCTTGTATTGTGTTTATGTGTTTTATTTCTACATCTTATTTTATTCTATTATTCTAGGATCCTGTTTTTCTAACACCTCATAAAGTTAAAGTTGAGATAGGTATGATCTTTTGGTATTTTTTGTATATATGTGATTGATGGAGAGTTGTCTCTTTGACTTCTAATTTTGGTGTTTTACTTTCTTTCATCCTGTAAATGTGTTACAGCTAGGAAATAATAGCTATCCATCGTATACATGAAAAAGGCCTTATTGATTGTATCTTTAACAAATTTGTGGTTGTTATTTATTTTCTTATTCTTGTGTCTTGTTCATTTTTTTGTTTTTTCATTCCAGTATTGGGTTTTTTTAGGTGGTAATCTGGTAGATGAATATGTAGACATTGCGGAGAATGACGTGAGTTTTTCAAATTTCCTCGTGTAGAGATTGAGAAGGACATGATAGGTCACAACAATAAATGTAGTACTTCATCAAGCTCTAATAGTGATTTTGGGTTATATTCTATTAGTATGGTTCCTATTTCTTTCTCACACTCACATGCAAGGGTGTACTGCACCCACAAACCCAAATCCAAATCCCAGCGACATGATTTGCTTATTAAACTCACGATGGTTTTTAGAAGAGTTGAGTCGTTGGTTAACAAAATATAGTGAAGTCGCATGTAGATTGAGATTTGCAGGGGAACAAGCACACTGAACAATAATATGGAAAAGGAGTACATAATCCCAGGAAAGCATTTTTCCCTCAATACTAAATAGTACTCATGATTTTCTCCAAAAAAAACATGAATTCCTCATTCTAACAACCATAGTATTCTCATTCTTTCTGCTCCACCCCTTCCCACCTTATAACACCAATCAATCATCGATTGATGCACCCAAACTTACTTCTTATATATGCAGTTACCATATTTTAGTTTCCCATATCCAACATTCATCTTCTTCTTAATTTTCATAAATTCTATCTATCTAGTCTAAAGCACTAAGTCAACTGAATTGAGGCAATTATTAGCATAGTGAACGAGGAGATTCATATTCCAAATCAACAACAAGTTGACATGAAAATTATCACATCAAAGCAGTGCTTCAATGGTAAATAATCATTCATTCATTTGCATTAACCTTTCTTTATTTTTTTGCACTGTCTATGGCTAGAGATTGTGTGCCTAACTTCATTTAAATTTCAATGGACTCAGTCACACAATTCCTAAAGAAAATACAATGTGTTAATTAATAATTTGTGGGCATGATGAAACCCATGAATGTATTTATATGCTACAGAAGCAATGAAAGCAGGGGGCTAAGGAAGCTATAATTGCATGCATAGCAGTTGCCAACCCATAGTGAGTGTTTTTTTAATAAAGCAATCAATCAATACCGATTCAATTTAGGGACTTATTAATATTCATATTCATGCAATTGGTTTTATACATATTCACTACAGGGTTGTGTTAATGTTAATAATCTACAGTTAGGGACTTATTAATATTCATATTCATGCAATTGGTTTTATACGTATTGATTACAGGGTTGTGTTAATGTTAACAATCTACAGTTGTTGAGAGCAAGGGATAACCTCAACCATGATGCACAAGTTCTCATCATCTCTACAAATAAGTCAGTACTTAATCAAATAAATAAATTAGATATTGATCCATGTCATTACAAATGTTAAGTCTCCTCAATATCTATTGATTTTTTGAGATAACAAATTTGCAAGATACATCAATAAATTATTACTATGTGAACATAATTTACTAAAATGTTTGCACTACAATGCATTGGTGCATGCTAAGGATTCTATGAGTACGAATTGTTTGTTGACAATGTTTTGGTTGGAGATATAGTAACCCATATTTTATTATAACCATTTTCATTATCGCTCACATTGATCTGGTTAATTTGGTTGACCTATATCATTATAATTAGGTCACAAATTGCATGATAATGTTCTGTTGTGTGTACTTTGGTTGGAATTCAATAGCTCGACTTATTTCATTGTAAGACATAAGACCATTCTCAAGTCTACACAGAGAAACTCCTTCCCTGAGAAGATGAAAAATCAAGCCAAGTATTAACCTTTTTATAAACAAGCAAAGAATTATGTAACAAGTAGAGAGAAAACAAGATACAACAACAGTCTCTCTCTGAGATCTCATGCACTCGGTTTGTCTCTAAATAATTCATAGACATGGATGGATGATAGAGTAATCTCGAACCTCCAACCAAGTCTTTTGCTTTGCTATGCTCTTGATCACAAAATGTTAATATAGGTAGCCGCGTTGCTATTTATGTTTGGCTCTAAATAGATTAGAATAATAGGGCTCACCTTTTCCTTTAATATGTTTGTCTATATATGCAAGTGAGTTCTTGCAATACTTTCATATATAAAGGTGGTTCATCATTAAGATTGAAGGTTTTAAGTTTTTAAGTTTTTTTTTTATAAATGCAATTTTAATTCCATTACATATGACTTGATAGGAAATTCTTTTAATATTTATTTTTTAAAAGTTTTAATTTTTTTTAAAATACAATTTCAATCCCATTACATGTAGAACCATATGAAATTATTCCAAAATTTACCTTTTAAATAATTATTATAGAACAAATCAAATAATTTTCATATAGTCATATCATCAAAGGCCCAAAAATTTGTAGCAATATTCCAATAAAGAAGGATTCCCTTTCCTTTCTTTATTTTATTTTATTTTGATTTAAGATAATTGCTACATCATGGCTTCCGAGATGATTATTACTCCTCTAATGCAGTTCATGCTTGTCTCATTTATAATGTTAAAAAAATATGATCCACGAATTCATGTCCACGTCCACGTGTTATATAATGTATTCCATATATATATATACATACACACACTAGTATCCAATGTCATAATCCTATCATTTCATAATAGATTAGATTGGTGAACGGGGATATTTAACATTAATCGTTGGCATTTTTTCTCCTTAAAGGAATGGCCATAGTTTTTTTTGCTAAACATGTCCAATCTTTCCATGTGTAATTCAATGCATTGGAAATAGGCTTATAACGTGTCAATTTTTTTGGTGAGGAATGGACTATGAGTATGCACCCTAATAATCAAACCCAAAATTTATAGTCATGGTACCATTGCAATTTATTGGCTTGTAACATGTGAGATCACGAGTTATTCTTTGGGTAGCCTAACTTTAACTATGTTGTACAAGCGCTTATCACCTATTATAATTGTAGACTTTGTGCATGTGTCCAACATGGCAGTAGCATGTCATTCCAAGTGGCATATGAAGGTATGTAAGAAGGAGGTTAGCTTAAATATAATTTGATTGTGTAAACTGTATACATAATATTTTTATAAAAAAAATGATTTTATTTTTGGTATATAGTAAATAAGGCGACTATCCATGATTTTAAAAACTATCAATTGCCTCAAGATGGGCAAAAGGAACGCCAAAAGGAAAAGAGTACAAGGAAGGAAAAATAGTTTGGTCAGATTATGGGCAACATGTTACACCGACATCATCGAGATAAGAAACAAAAGCACAATTGAAGTATGAATCTTTGACTAATTGATAGAATGAAGTAAAGTAAATACTCAAGCTTGGTAGATACTTCCAATCCTATATCCCAGGTATCTCTTTCTCTGAATACTTATCTATACCATAAAAAGGATAAAAAATGGTCTAACAACAACAAAAATGAACATATGGCAAGTTGCATATAGACTAGGATACATACATATACATGTGTCAAATGTATCAATAGATTACAAAAATATACTAAATTGATTTATGTTTCATGTTTCTTACACATTTCTTTGTCTCTTGTTCATGTCCTACAGGTAAAGTATATTCTTAGATGTTTGCCTTGTGGATCAGGGCTCTTTACAGAGAGGTAAAGAAGTCTTGATGAATTTTGGGCAACACCTTGGTTGGAAGAAGGAAAAATTAAAAGTTCTCAGGTGTAGAAAAGGATGATACAGTTGCATGGGGTTGGCCGAGATCTTTCCAACAATACCAATTTTGTCAAAAATGGACTTAGGATGAGGAAAATATCGGCCTAAGAAGTTGGCACTAACAGGAGCATATGGCTGACTTCCGACTTTCCGAACCCGCATCGCGGATTGCGGATTGTGGAAGTCGGAGGTGTAATTTTTCCAGAGCTGTGAATTTGGAGTTCCGACTTCCAACTCCCGCATCGCGGATTGCGGATTGCAGAAGTCAAAGGTGTAATTTTCCTGGAGCTATGAATTTGGAGTTCCGACTTTCGACTCCTACATCGCGGATTGCAAATTGCGGAATTCGTAGGTGTAATTTGCCCGGAGCTATGAATTTGGAGTTCTGACTTACGACTCCCACATCGCGGATTGCGGATTGCGGTATTCAGAGATATAATTTTCTCATAGTTGTGAATTTGGATTTCCGACTTCTGACTCTCGCATCGTGGATTGCGAATTGCTGAAGTCGGAGATGTAATTTTCCCGGAGCTATGAATTTGGAGTTCTGACTTCTGACTCTCGCATCGCAGATTGGGGATTACGGAAGTCGGAGGTGTAATTTTCCCAGAGCATAGAATTTGGAGTTTCGACTTCCCACTCACGCATCGTGGATTATGGATTACGGAAGTCGGAGGTCTAATTTGCCCAGAGCTATGAATTTGGAGTTTTGACTTCCAACTCCCGCATCACGGATTGCGGATTGTGGAAGTCGGAGGTGTAATTTTCCCAAAGCTGTGAATTTGGAGTTCATACTTCTGACTCCCGCATCGTAGATTGCGGATTGTGGAAGTCGAAGGTGTAATTTTCCCGTAGCAGAGAATTTGGTGTTTTGACTTTCCGACTCCCACACTGCGGATTGCAGATTGCGGTAGTCGGAGGCGTATTTCTTCGGCATTGTGTATTTGGTGTTTCGACTTTCTGTCTCCCGCATTGCGGATTGTGGAAGTCAGACATTTAATTATTGAAGTGGTGCGTTGGGGTGTCGACTTCCGACTCCTGACTTGCGGCTTGCAGATTGCGGGTTGCAGACCGAATTTATTGCGCCTGTGCGAAAGTGAATAGTTTGGAAGAAAACAAATTAGCAGGTTGTTTCTTAGGAGCTCCCCCATCACCTCTAAAGGGAACCGAGGGAATCGGGGATGTTACAGAGTGGTATCAAGGTTGTAAAGATTGAAAGAAACCGAACTAGCACTAGAGAAATCATAGTGACATCAATCTGTAAAGAAAGTTGAATTGCAATATCCAATATGTCATTGGCCTTTCAAATTTGATGGATGTTGAGATTCGAATACAATAATGATATACTTCTATAAATGGAACAAGATCTATAACAGTGAGAAATAGGATCTAAAGTCTAAGTAAGAATTATCTAAAATCTTAGCACAAGGGGCAAGTGCAAAAATTGTAATACTTAGTGTAAATTAATTGTAATAGAAGTATAAGTTATGATAATGGTGTAATGTTCCAAGAAAATGAAATATATTAATGTTATAATTAATGATATACTTCTATAAATGGAACAAGATTTATAGCAATAAGAAAGAGGAGCTAAAGGCTAGCTAAGAAATTTATAAAATCTTAGCACAAGAGCCAAGTGTAAAAATTGTAGTGACTCAGTGTAAAAATAATTGTAATAGAAGTATAAATTATGATAGTGGTGTAATGTTCCAAGAAAGTGCAATATATTAATGTTATAATATATGGTCAAATTGTTAGTTTTGTACTTTGTGTAAATACTTCAAGCACAAGAAAAATGATAGCTTTTGTATTTTTTGTAAGCACTTCAAGCGCAAGAAAAATGCACTTGTAGTCATAAAAGGCACCAGTGTAAATATCATGGGTAAATCAAACCACAACATTTGTATTTGAGCTACAAAAGGAATCCCAAAAATAGTAAGTGGGATTTGAACAAATCTTGTGCTATCTAATCTTATATGATTGTGGACATCAAATCCATAGTCCAAAGACTAAATACATCCACATTTTAAAATTGTACATCAAATTATCTACAAGCATGTATGTTTTCAATAGGGTAAATGATGATCCACCTATACTATATTTCTTGAAAAATATTTTATATGGACTCTTCCACCAAATAAGTTGATTTCTTCAACATATATTTCCTAACCAGGGTTATAAAATAAGTAACATTAGAAACAATGGGTCTTTCCAAGTTTCGAGTCACTTGGTGTCTAAATGAATTTGTTGTACATTACCTTTTTGTTGAAAGCATAGACATTGATAAAATATTTTAATATGTCAGTGGTGTGATAGAGAGATCATAACAATGTATATCACACAACAAAAAGTAAGTCTTATAGGATTGAATCTTAATGAGAAATGTAAGTATTTTATTCTATAAAAAGAAAGAAAGATATTTAAAGCCTATGTTTTAGAAGAGTTAGCATGGAGAAACATAGAGAATGGTTTGTGAATTTCGCAACTAAACTCCCCCACAGTTACTATCTATATTCCAATCCACACAACAACAATTTTTGAACAAATAATATTTTCCTAAATAGGCTTCCATGTGGATCCAGTATGCAATCTTAATTACAATGGTGTAAAATGTTTCTTAGAAAACTAAATGTCAATATTTTCCTAAATAGGCCTCCATGTTGATCCAGTATGCAATTTTAATTATAATGGTGTAAAATGTCTCTTAGAAAACTAAATGTCAGAAATATCGTAGTATAGTCCAAAGTAAAAACTAATTTTTCCTCCTAAAAGTGTGTTACTTCACACAAGCAACCCCAAAACATGATTTGGTAAAGTACCTCATCTAAAACCAATGTAGAAAGTGACTCCTTCAAAGATGAAGATTGCAAAAGAATTTTATATTGTATTTGATTTCTTGTTGCTACTATTAAGTATGTCATCACATATACTTTACTTCCTCTTTTTTTCCAATTCATGGCATATACAATTCTAAATTTTCAACATTGTTTGGAAAAATAAATTTGTATTGCAATCCCCTTTGTTTAGCCACCATGTGTAGAATTTTTTACTAGAGAAAAATCTCCTTGCTATTCTTCAAACCCTCCACCTTATGAATAAGTTATATCTCATTTTGACTTGAGGCTCAATGAATCCTCGTTAATTGGTAAGTGTGTAGTTATGATATTTTTGGTATATATGTCCCTCCTCTAAAATATATTGCACAATATTATCTTATTCTAAATCTTAATGTAAATGTAGAGATACTTTAACTTTTGTTGAAAGAAATGCATTGTGGAGTTGTCCACACCATTTCAAAGAAAAGGGATTGTTATGCGACCAGAAATTGACAATATAGTAAAGAAAGTAAAACATGTATGTTAGTTGTCCACACCATATGAAATAAATAAAATTCATTTGTATAATGTTGACTTTAAGGCCATGGAAAATCTGGGTAGTGTACGGGACATTTAATATACCCATCCGGTCACTATATATCCCACATGATCGTGTTTAAACTCTAACACAATGCAAAATCGAAAAGATTAAACACAATAATAAAATATGTTCAACGCATATTTAATCTCCTTTAACTATTAAAATTAATAAATAACTTAAAAATAATATCAACAGTTAAAGGATTTATTACTTAAGATCATAGTTGGGTTTCAAAACACTAAATGTAGTACATAATAATTTATTAAGGAGAAAATATTATTACTTAAGATCATAGTGGGTTTTAAAACATTAAAAGTAGGTATATAATGGATTATTATCCCTATGCAATTTGGTTTTTTTAATTAATTATTCGTTGTATAATTTAAACATGAATGAGACATTTCTATGCACCCACTTTAATATATATATATATATATATATATATGTATGTATGTATGTATGTATGTATGTGTTGCAAAGAGATAGAAAGTGGTTGTTATTTGTCTTGAAAAACCACATGAACTCTATAAGACGCCTGCTACAATCAGCTACGTGAATAAATGGTACTTTATTAAGGTACTGACTTTGCAGCTGGCCTCTTTTATTTTTTACTTGCATATCAAACTATTTTTTAATTTTATTATAAATAATAAAAAATAAGTTATTTAATTATGTATAACTATTAAAATGCATGACAAACAACTTGGCACAGCTTGTGCTTAATATACATGATTGCCATTAGGTTGAATTCACACTAACATAAACCACCAATGTAAATACCCATGATTTCCAATAGGTTGAAGTCATGCTAAGATAAACCACTGATGTAAATACCAATACCAGTGGATTAATCTTATTTAGCACTAGGCAGATTTTTGAAAAGAAGTTATATGTTATGCTAGTTTATATGAATTTTTAGTATATAATTTTAAAATTATGATTTAGTATGTTATTTAGAAGAATATAATTTTCATTATAAATTGTTTCCTAAATATATATATATCAAACTATAAAATTGTAATTGTGACATAATATCAATCAATTGATACTACATGATATTTTCCTAACCCCATGGATGATAGGGACAATGAGATATTATAGAAGGTTGAAAGAACCCTTTATGGTGTTCGAATAAGATCTAAAACTGCTTTTGATTGGATAAGAGCCAATCTTCATAGATTTTTCTTTAAATAAAGATAATAATTCAACTAATATTGGTTAGTAACAGCAAACAATAAAAAAATTGAATTACTTTATATTGTATTGAATTATTTTGTATTTTATAAAAATTAAATATTTTTTCCAAAATTAGAATTATCGTTGATAACCATCAATAATATTATTTTTAAAGCTAGCATGTTATTATAAAAGCTCTCTCACTACAAGAAGGCCCTCTTTTTAACCAAGAGTTTAAGGATGAGAACTCCAACAGAAAACTCTTTTTTCATTATGTCAAAATTTCATTAAATGTATGTTCAATGGAAAATTATTAATAATAAAAATGTATATTTCAAGAGATTTAATAGACTGTCGAATACTATAATTAGCAGAAAAATATAACAAAGTAATTGTTTGTTTAGGTGGAAGATTCTTGGAAATACAATAAGAAAGGGATAAAAAACTTTTTATAATTTTAATTTCAATTTAATTTTTATATTATTTTATTTCAATTTTTGAAATATCCAATATAAAGTTTACAATTTTCACTACATCAATACGTACTAATTTTCTAAGTTATTACAATCCCTAAGCGTTTGTCAATTTTAGTTGAGTGCCCGCATAAAAAACTTTTAATATATAATTGAGAAAAAAATGAAATTTAATACATAATATATGGATTTGAACTAGGTTATCCATGTTACTACAAGCTGGATCACCTGGCTTATCTTAATAAAGAGTGGATTTCATCATCCTTTCAATCAGTGAATGACTGAAATTAAATTATATTGTATTTTATCTTTAAAAAAATACAACATAATTCAAAAAACATTGTTTCTTAAAATTAAACTTTACAAAATATAAAATATTAATAAAATTCGATTCCATCATTTCAATTCATGAATGAATTGAATTATATTATATATTTCCTTTTATCTTATTTTCATTGATATAAAGAAGTGCAGATGTTTGTGTGCACATAAATTTTATGTTTAACATGGAATCTAAATAAAGTAAAATTACAACATAACAAAAAGAAACGGAAATGTAAGAGCATAGACAACTACCATAGACCACCCTAAGATAATCCCCGAAAAAAATTACTGCAACTGTTATGAGTGAAATTGATATACTATAGAAATTATAGACGGCAAACTCATAAGAAATACAGTAGAGTGATCACTGTTTACTCGTGTTCCCGCTTAAAATGGAGTGTTTGAAGTTTGAACTAGTGGTGGAATGCCCTCTCGAAGGAGAGAGGTTAATGGATGAGCTATCATGTTAAAATTTAAGAAGGAGAAACACTGATACAAAATGTATTGCTTATGTTGTAAAAGAAACATGAATAGAAGGAACTACATAAGTACTGAAGTGTATAACTTGTTCCTTGTAGCAAACTCCATTTTAACTACACAAAACTTCTACCAGATTATTTTTATTATTTGACTAATTCGAGGGAGATTTGATTATTGGAATAAGTCGAAGAAGATCATCAGGATACAATTGTGTTACCTAGACGCTGAATTCTGGAATCATAGCAGCAAAGGTGCGTTGAGGTGGGAAGCTTTGCAGCTCAAGTCTGAAAGCCAAGCTTGCATATAATATGCGTTTGTGATTTTATTTATTTTTATAAATTATTATCTTTTGAATTTAATTTCCTTTATACAATAAAAATGTGCGTCAAGTAGTTGATTTAGCCACCTTGAGAAGCACGAACATGTCCACCCTGGCCACCATGTCGTTGAGCATGCACTGTGAGTTAGCTAGCTACCACATAGGTTGAACATGCACCCATTGAGTTCCACCCACTCTCAGTTAACTACCACTTGGTTCGAAATTCTCAATCTGCACTTTCAATGTCTAAGTATGCAATTTCCAATGCGTAGGGCTGGAAATCTAGTGAAGGTATTTTCCGTTGAAGGCATGACTCATGGAATTTTTTTATTTTTATTAAAAAAAACCTAAACTTGAGATAGACTTGGTCAATTATACTTCATTTCCCATGTGATACATCCTGCAACAAGTTGTAGAAGAAGTCGGCTACTATGTCATTCAGGGGGCTTTCAAGGGTCACCATCCTGGGCCGTGTGCAGCCATAATTGAAGCTAGATATGGTAAATAGGGGGGTTTGATAGGGATTATAAGGAAATGTTTCTTAGTGATGGCTCGATCGTTGCCATGAAATTCCTTTATAGGAATGACGAGCACAGTAACCTGGAGAATACCTTTGAGGCCGAAATAGCGATTGTAGGGAAGTTGCAGCACAAGAATCTAGTGTCGTTCATGTGTTTTGAAGAAAAATATCTTTTTTTTGTCTACTATGATATTACATTCCTAAATCCATCCTCGAAATGATTTTTTTTGTCCAAAATGGCCCATTTCTTGAATGGCGAAGGAGATACAAGATCATTGTGGGGATTTCCACAACATTATTTTACCTACATGAGCATATGGAAACGCAGATCTTACATAGATACTATCAGAACTTAAGATCTAGCTAAACTAGCTTACCTATCTTAGCAATCAATAACATATCACAATAAATAAGAACAGAAAGGGAACAAGGAAAAGAGTACACCATATGTACGTGGTTCACCCAATTGGGCTACGTCCACGGGAAGGTTGTCTTCTATTATCTCCATAAATCTCCTTGAATGTTACAAGAGAGCAACTATAAATAACCCCAATACAATATAGCAGAGATTGAGATCACAAAACCATGTGTCAATACTATCTATGAGCATATACCACTTTATCACTTGTTGTATCTCAGTTACTTGTGATGTGACTCCATTGACCCTATTATATACCAAGATATGTGGAGGAATTACTCTCACATATTGCATGTGGGATAATATAATTCTCCATAATAACATCTCTTTATATAATGATGGATAGCAAAAGTATACTTTACCATAATGTATATGGGATAAATGTATTACTCTTTTACATAAGATTGTAGATAACTTCCGACATAATACAAAGACATTATTACCTTCCAAGGAATATAATTAATATATTCCAACACTCCCCCTTAATAATGGCTGGGAGAAAATCCCTCACTAACACTAAGGAAGGAAGGAGTCATTACTGCTCCCCCTTGATGAGAACTTCCCTCATCCCAAGTAAAGAACGAAGATGCACATACTTCGTTGATGTTAAGGATTTGGTGAACATATCGGCTTCCTGTTGCTCGGTAGGACAATACTCAAGAGAGTGAATACCATCTGCGACGAGACCTCGAATGTAATGAGCATCAAGTTCGAGATGCTTTGTCTTGGAGTGATATACCGGATTATAAGCAAGATTTATTGCACCCTGATTATCACATTTCAACATAGTGGACGATTTCTGAACCAGACCAAGCTAGTGAGAACATGTCGTAACCAAACTGCTTCTTTAGTTGCTTCTTTGGTTGCTCTATACTCTGCTTCACATGACGATAAAGAAAGAGTCTTCACCTTCTTGTTGGACCAAAAAATAGGACATGAACCAAGTTGAAATATATAACCATTAGTTGATCATCGATTAGAACTGTCACCTTCGTAGTCATAATCTGTATATCCAGAAAGTGAAACTGAAACACCATAGTGCAATGTCCCATGTAAATATCTCAGAATTCTCTTTGCTGTTTGTCAATTAGTTTCATGAGGTTTTTGCATGAACCGTGAAACCATACTGATGGTAAAAGAGAGATCTGGTCTGATGTGATTTAAATATATCAAACTTCCCACGAGCTGACGATAAAGAGTAGCATCAACATGAGGAGTAGTACACTCAACTATTAATTTTACACTGGACCGAAAAGGCATAGGAGCAGGTTTACAATCACTCATATGGAAACGAGCCAATAAATCTGTAGCATAATTTAGCTGAGAGAGAAGAATACCATCTGCCATATGCCAAATTTGAAGACCCAAGAAATAGTGCAATATACCGAGATCAGTCATTTCAAAATGTTTTTGAAGATCACTTTTCATATTTTGAATTAAAACAAGTTGGCTACCAGTTATAATAAGATCATCCACATATAACACAATAATGAGGATATGATCACCAAAGTTCTTAACATACAGATTAGGATCATATATACAACGCTTAAAACCATTATTCAAGAAATAAGTATCAATTTTTTCATACCAAGCCCTAGGTGCTTGTTTGAGACCATATAAAGACTTATGTAATTTGCATACCAAACTTGATGATTCAGCATTAATAAAACCAAGAGGTTGTTGCATATAAATGTCTTCATTAAGCTTACCATTTAAAAAATCACTTTTAACATCCATTTGGTGTATTTCCCACTTATAAGATGAAGCAGGAGATAAGATGGTTCTTATTGTATTCATTTTAGTAACAAGACCAAAATTTTCATTATAATCAATACCTTCAAGTTTATTAAGACCTTTTGCAACTAATCTAGCTTTATATTTTCCAATTTGTCCTTCTGCAGTAAACTTAGTTTTATAAATCCATTTACAACCAACTAAATTATTTCCCAAAGGAAGAAGAACAAGAGACCAAGTCTTGTTCTTCATAAGAGAATCATACTCAGCAGACATATCTTGTTCCCAATGAGGTAGGATCATCTGTGGCCAAAAATTTGGTCATAAGAGCAAAGTTAGATCTAGTTCTACGAGTATCGGAAGGGTTACCGACCTTACTACCTACAGATTCAAGAGTTTTCCTAGCCCAAATAGGAAGGTTTGAAGGAACAAAAGTCACTTCAGGGGCTTCGAGACTTTCAAGCGGAACACTTGAAGAAGAGGAGGAACTAAGCTCAATGACAGGCACAGTACTAGAAGGAGAAACAGATATAGGAGTAACAAGAGACAATGGAATATTCAGGGTAACATGAAGTTCTACAGACTTAGGTGGTGGAGAGACTTCAAAAAATTGAACATCTCTACGAATTATGACACTCTGATTTGAAGGATCAAAAAACCTGTAAGCTTTGGAATCCTCGGCATAACCAATGAATATATACTTGTGAGACTTGGGTTCTAACTTTTTTTCATTTTTCATTAGAAATATGAGCCCAACATTCACAACCAAACACATTAAAGTTACTAATATATGGTTTTCTACCATTTCTTTTTTCCTCGGAGGTAACATGCTTAACAGATTTTGTAGGAACTCTATTTAAAATAAAGTTAGCGCAACTTATGGCTTCGGCACAAAATTTCTTGTGTAATCCTTTAGAATAAAGCATACATCTAGCCATTTCAACTAAAGTTATGTTTCTCCTTTCAGCAACACCATTTTGTTGAGGTATGTAAGGAACGGTCTTTTGATGTTGAATTCCATGTTTAGATAAAAATACTTCAAATTCTTTCTTAACAAATTCCCCCCCATCATCAGTTCTTAAAGTCTTAATTCTTTTACCAGATTCATTCTCAACCAAGGATTTAAATACTTGAAATTTAGAAAAAGTTTCACTTTTATTTTTCAAAAAATAAACCCATGATTTTCTACTAAAGTCATCAATAAAAGTAGGAAAATAAACTGCATTAGAGATAGAAGGAACTTCAAGAGGACCACAAATGTCACTATGAATTAATTTCAAAGGTTCTTTAGCATGCTAAGCTTTACCTTTATCAAACATTTCTCTACGATGTTTTCCAAGAACACAACCTTCACAAACACTGTTAGTAGACGAAATATTAGGCAAGCCAAGTACTATTTTAGTTAACATTTGCATTTTACCATAATTCAAATGACCCAATCTTTCATTCCATAATTTACTTAGTTCATCAGCATGAGCAACATAGGAATAAAAAGGTTGTCTTTTAGTTGAATTAAAAATAGTAAATTTATATAAACCAGCAGTATGATCAACAGGACCAGAAGAAACTACTTTGAAATTTTGATTGATATATTTAAGAACATATTTATTAGGCCAAGCTTCAAATTTATATCCTTTTTGACATGCACGATAAATAGAAAGTAAGTTGATGGGCATGTGTTCAACATGAAAAACATCTTCCAATTGACCATTAGCAATATGAACAGTACCAGAACCAATTACGGAAATTTGTTTACCATCACCTATAGATACTTTTTGAGATGTGTTTTTATTATTGTCATAAGATGTAAATAAAGAAACATTACCAAACATATGTTTAGAAGCACCAGAATCCATTATCCATTCCACATTAGAAGAAGAACTACTAGACAAAACAACAGAAGCACACAAAGCTACTTGTGATTCATCATAATATTTCTTTTTAGACTTAGCCTTTAAACGTTTCGCTTTAAAGTAATTCTTTTCAGGATGGTTAGTTTTACTACAATTTTTACAAGGAGGATACACTTTCTTCTTCTTACTATTGTCATGATGTGCATTAGAAGCATTACCAGAGTTATTTGTAGGATTTTAAGTGTGTGAATTAGAACCTTTAACATTATTGAAACTTTTCTTAGGATTCCTATTATGTGCCACAAGGGCCTTATTAGGTGAGAGTTGTCCTGAAACAATTAACCTTTCTTGATCATTTATCAATCCTTTACAAAAATCATCAAAAGTAGGTTTTGTGGTGTTTGAAGACAATTCAAGAGCCCTATTCCTAGTTTGGATGAACATATCAAAACAAGATGGAAATTTTTGTTTTACAAGAATTATAAGAGCAGTGTATTTTTTCTTGTAATCTGTACTACAATTATTTAATTTTTCATTTAAATTTTTCACTTCAACGAGATATAATTCTACTCTTTCAAAGGTAGTAGGATCTAGCTCATAAATCTTCTTTTCAAGGTAATAAACAGAAACATCATCAGATTTATCAAATAAAGAAGTAAGAATTTTCCATACCTCAACCGGGTTGTCTTCTTCCTCAATACTTACCTGAAGACTATCTGAAACCATTTGACCAATGAGACCTCTTGCTTGATCACATTTATCTTCCCATAGAGCCAAAGCTTGAGCATCAACAAGTTTTTGGTTTTCACCATTAACAATCCTCCATAGATTCTTACTCCTGAGAACATCAATCATTTTTCTCTTTCATGCAAGATAGTTAGGACCAACAAGTTCAGGAACAGAAGCTACTTCTGAAGTCATAATGATAGAAATATTGACAAGAAACCCAAATGCTAGAAATGACAAGAGAAAAAAATGAATAATAGAAAACTGATATACTTTACCGTACTGATCTGCAGAAACACAGTAAAAAACAATAATGAAAAGAAACTTTTACTTACAGCCCTTTTGAAAAGTTCCAAGAAAAGTCACTTGCGGGTCTGCCAACAGGAAACTAGCGAATAAAAACTGATACTCGCGGGTTCTGCACAGCAAAGGTCGCGGTTACTCATGGTTTTACAATAGTGTCATCCACAGGTTCGCGGGTCTGTAAAGGTGAAAGTCATGGTTCTGATCGGGTGTTCGTCGGTGGGTGTATAGTAAAGTCGTGGTTATGCCGAAGCACTCGCGGGTCTATGCACAAGAGAGTAGTGAGTAGACTAAAGTAAACACGAGTTAGCAGTGAGAAAAGTCATGAGTATGTCATAGCACATGCGGGTATGCTCACTGGAATTTGCGGGTCTACAATATCGTGGGTTTGCAGTAGGGAAAAAATAGGTTAACCGCGGGTTCTGTGAAGCAAAAGTCGCGAACGTCAAGTTTGAGGCCGAAAACAATGTCGAATCTTTCGAAGACAGAAACATGCACAAAGTATACCAAACTTGGACGAAAACTGACAATATGTTAATCGAAAGATAGATATCCTTGAGGAGAAGCCAAAAATCATATAGATCTACAAAAAAAACATTCAAGAAACCCTTGAAAATTTTCTGCAAAAATCTACACAACAAGGTTAGGGTTAGAAAAAAAACTATAGAAACATGCCCAGATCTGAAGAAAATACTAATGGATACCAGATAGAAAGAAAATCTACAAAAAAAATCAATGCCCAAATGATACTAGTTATTTATTGAAAGCTATAGAAGGTGCTAGATCATAGCAACCAGCTCTGATACCATGTCAAAACTTAAGATCTAGCTAAACTAGCTTACCTATCTTAGCAATCAATAACATATCACAGTAAATAAGAACAAAAAGAGAACAAGGAAAAGAGTACACCAGATATACGTGGTTCACCCAATTGGGCTACGTCCACTGAAAGGTTGTCTTCTATTATCTCTAGAAATCTCCTTCAATCTTACAAGAGAGCAACTATAAATAACCCCAATACAATATAGCAGAGCTTGAGATCACAAAACCATGTGTCAATACTATCTATGAGCATATACCACTTTATCACTTGTTGTATCTCAATTTCTTATGATGTGACTCCCTTGACCCTATTATATACCAAGAGATGTAGAGGAATTACTCTCACATATTACATGTGGGATAATATAATTCTCCATAATAACATCTCTTTATATAATGATGGATATCAAGAATATACTTTATCATAATGATGCGATAAGACAAGTGAAGGTGCAACAAAGCAAAGTTGAATTAATAGTTGCATAGGAAGTACTAAGCAAATTAATAGGTGAACAACTGAGAAAAGTATAAAAAACAAAGTGTGTATGGAAATCAAAGATGGAATTATATATATTGTCTTCAATAGTATGCTAATATAAAGTGTTGACACATGTTATAAGGGATGTTGGATGTAGAAATAGTTTGTACATTCAAAGTGCTATAAACATGGCAGATAAGTAAAAACTGTACACATGCATACAAGGATCCGCGCAAGGGGGGTGAAAACTAATGAGCATAGGAGTATAAGTTTGCTAGAAAGAACTACACCAAAAAAGAGTAGGAAAGTGTCTAGAATACCAAAATCTAATCATGTAGTGCAAATCAATCATATATACACCAAGATTGTTGGCAACGGAAACACCAAGTACAAAAAATGCAGGGAGCAAGACGTGGATGTCGTAGTACCAAGTATGCTCGTATTCGTCTGATTGCATCTCTTTCATGCAAGTGAATAACTTCTTGAAGCAGGTCCTTCAATTCATAGAGAAATTGAATAGTTGGATGAAGGCGAGTAAGTGGAACCAAATTTGGTGGTTCGAATCGTGTTGATATACATTGCAAATCTTCTTGTTGTTCCTTTATTTGTTGAGAATAGTGATCAAGTGTTGTTAGAAATTCCATATCCATTTCTGCTTTGCAATAGGCAAAAAGACAATGTATGCAAACAATGTTACATTCTTTGCATGTTATAAGCAAGAAACGAGATGAGGACATGTAAATTTGACTTGTTTGAAAAATATATATAAAACATGTTATAGAGCTAATGCAACACAAACATGTTGAAACAATTGATGGTAGCATATTGAAGTATATATATGGGGACATTTTATATTTGTTGGGGAAAGAAGTAACATGTCATGAAATTGTGAGTTTTTTTTCCTTTTGAAACAATAAATGGAAGCACATTGAAGTAAATAAGATAGACTAGTAATACAATATTTATATATGTTGGAAAAAGATAAATTTGCAATAAAGCAATGTTTCGTTATATTTGTTGTCTTTTGTAGGAAACTATTCAATCATTGTAGCAATAGAAATACAAGATATGAAAAAATATATACAAGTGGTAGTGATTTCAAGGAGAAGGGAGTAAGGGAATATCAGGGGCAAGTATAGGTGCAAATGGAGAAAAAATGCAAGTTTTATGGAAGGTGTGGCTACAAAGACTTAGAAGAAAGCAAGGTCTCCTCTTGTATCCTGCGTTACACATAGGGATTGTCTTGCATTCGAGAATATATAGAAAATGAGAAAGGTGGAGATATGCGAAGTCCTGACAAAGTCTTAACTCTGGATATTGCAGTGAATGTAAGTCCTTGTCAGTCAATGTTGCCAATATCTATTGTTGCATTTTGTAGGGTCATGCCTTGTGATTTATGGATTGTTAAACCCCATGCCATCAGAAGTGGTACTTTCCTCCATGAACCCCCTATTATGGGAGGGATGGGGACATAATCTTAATTGGAAGCATCCCATGGGGAGCCTTTGTAGTGGAGGAATACGATAACAACAAAATATGGCAAGGTAGGCAGTTGATCACTGGAGTTGTAGACAATCACAATGACTTTGTCAAGTGAGTCGTTAACGAGGCCTGCTCCAACGCACAAGTTAGCTGTCAACATTACCTGCTAACCAACATCTAGTAGAACCTTGAAGGGAAGTTTTTCATCGTCTATGGAGGCATGCACCTTTTGATTCTTCTGCTCTATGAATTAATATGCAACTGGCATGTTTAAGGAGTTTTAGCATTTGTTTGTTGTGCAATGCAACAAAGCTATTAGTTGCGTACAAGTGAGTGCATTGTTCAAATGCATGATTCTCTTCTTGTGAAAGGGAGGAGGTTGTCCTTGACATGAGGAGGGTCCAATATTCAAGAGTCAGTGTTTCATTTCGAAGGTTGAGTAGGAGTTGGTGAAAGGAAATTTGAGAAGGGGTGTTGCCTTGTTGTCGAAAGATGGTTGAAAGGGTCACAAAAGTGTCAAAAGTACGCCAAAGAGCACTGCCTCGTGAGGTGCCAGCATACATAGGGATTTCCTTATAGGAGGAAATTGTCCAAAATCACCAAGAAGGATGATGGAACAACCACCAAAGGGGCTTGTACGTTGGGAAGGGAAGGCTTCACGTAGGCGGTCATCCATACGGGTTAATATTTTTGGGCCAATGAAACTCATTTCATCAATGAGGATGTATCGAATATGGCAGAACTATTCTTGGAGGCTTGAAATGGATTGGCCTTCAAGAGGGTGCATCTCATAAATGGGTATGCAAAGGGAAGAATGTATTGTAAGTGCATGTCTGTTAAAGGCGGTAACACCAGTTGGAGCAAGTAGGAGCAAGGGGGAAACATTGTAGGAACAGGAATTTTGCAATGCATATTTAAGGCATGAAATCAAGTAAGAGTTTCATGTTCCTGCAATGCCTTGAATGACCATTTTTAGTGGGGTGGGACTTGGAGTATTTGTGAAGTGCTAAAGCACAATATCAAAGGCCATGCGTTGTGCGGGAGACATGGAGGCAGGAGAACAGGAAGATGAAGAGGTGTCTTGTTGTACTTGGGTAGATAAGTGGTTGAAGTCAATAAATGATATCGTTGTCTCATGCATGTGGGAAGGGATATGGTTTTGGGTCCAATTGTGGTTTTTGTCAAAATCACGATGCCTAAGCATATCAAGTTCATCAACATAGAGGTTGTTTCCAGAGCGGAGTTGAGAAAGGAGTTCCCATTCAACCATGTTAGGGGGCAAGGGCAAGTGAATTGGATCAGAAGCAGAGTCATTAGAGGGAGGTGTAGAGGGATCTTCTGGTAAGCGATCAACATGCCATGCACTGTATGTGTCTTTAATGTGAATCCAATGAGAAGTTATGTCCAATTATGTGGATCCAATGTCATCAGGGAAGGTATGAAAAGGTTCGTATAGGAGTAGCTCACTCCAACAGAATGAAACGAAGGAGTCTACATCAAAGGGTGGAATGGTAGTGAAGCGAGGAAAGACGCGAACAATATTGGGAGGGTAGATTGGTTTCCATTGAGAGTGTTTTCTACTACGTGAGAATGGCCAAGAGCATGCAGCTTCAAGAAGGGTAATTTGTTCAAGTGTAGGGTGTCTTTGCATGTATGCAGAAATGAAGCTGGTTGTTGGTGGGGTGTCAAGTGAGTCATCAAAAACACGTCGGAAAACACTTCATCTAAATTCAAGGAAACAAAGGAACGGTTAAAAAGGGAAAGAGGGAGTTTTTGGAGCATGTGGCAAGTCTCTTCTGCACTGATGTCACGATCTGCAACTGTTTCTGATAGGAAGCACCTGATTGGATGAAGGATAGGGCCATCAATTGGTGTTGCACGTGTGAGACGAGAGATAATTTCATGGTAGCTTTCCGAATTTGGCTCTTCCTTTACTGCATATTTTGAAATTTATTTAAGGACAACATGTCTAGAAAGAACAGGTTGGAAATCAACAGTAGCTCTCCATATCGATAGTATGTCAGTCTTATGAATGTTTAAGAGGGCATCATTCCTTGTAGGGTTGTATGTTTTACGCCCATTTGCATTAACGAAAAAATAAGAGGTAGGTTGTATATTGAAGGGGAAACCATAACGAAATTTAAGGGATGACCTTTTTTGCAGAGACAAGAAGATTCTGAACATTTTGTGTGTCGTCGGATACAATTAACAAGCTCTTCATAGTCATCCAAGTGATCAGCCGCAAGTATGGAATGCGATCCAAGGGTGCATCGATCATTTACAGTAGAGTAATGGAAGCCAGGGGCTCGCAAGTGGCTGGCACAGGGATTCCATGATGTAACAAATTTTTCAAAGTAATGTTTTGCATCTCCGACCCTAGAAGCATCCCCCCAATCTAACGTGTCCATATTGGGTGCATTTTCCAACCAGAAGAAACCATGTATATGCACAGAGCCCCTGTGTTTGCATTCATACCTACATGGAAAAGGGAAATATTAGAAAGAAAAAATTTGAGGTTTTGAATACAAAAAGAAGGAAAAGGAACATGATTTGTTACAAACCTACACGAGTAGTATTTTGTAGCAAGCCCTTTTTGAAGAACCTCTTCAAGGAATATTTTGAATCTATTGTGCATGTATTGAGATGCAACATGTGGATTGGCTATAATTTTGTGAATCCTCCATTGGTTCTGTTGATTAGAAGTGGGTGGAGCTTGTCCAGGCATCAGAGAATGCAAATCCTTCCATTTGGTGTCAATTGTGCTAAGGGTGAAGAAGAAGGTTGGTGTCCCTTGTTGGGTGATCATATCAGTGATCTCACCCCTGCTTTTGTTCCAATAGGAGCATGTCCCACGAAGGGTAGATCCAAAGTGCATGACTCGTTCAACGATTTTAGCATCGGGCAAGTCTCGTAATTGATGTACAAGTTCTGAGATTGTTTGGGGCAATGTATCTTCAAGGTTGTGTTTGGAGAACACGAAAGGAGTAGCATGGATATGATGGCGCATCATGAGGTTATATATGTAATTTTGAAAACGAGGATGTTGGCTGAATCTATTGTCATGGTATCGAATTAGGTGCAGTGCATAATCGTGCATCCCAACCTATTGAATGTGTGGTTGTTTGAGCATTGCAACACCAGTGGGAAACAAGGTTGGGAAGGCCATAGAGAGGAGGCATATTGTGTTGTACTCATTAATAGGGGAAACACCTAATGGGGGCCAATGAATGGAAGTTGGAAGTGGGGCATCTCCTATGTGCAAGAAGCATCTTATTTCCTCAACCTCAGTTCTACAATTTGATTGTGTAGAAATAAAGGAGGAGGATTGTAATTCATGGGGTTCTGGGAAGTTGGGTGATTGAATAGTAGAAGTTGAGGTACAGTCAACAAATGGTGTCTGATGGGGGCTAGCATGATGAATAAGGGAGTAAATTTTTGTTGGTTCAAGAGGAAAAGAAGATAATGCAATTGGGTTAACTTGAACATCTTTGTAGTAGGGATCGTTTGACAATTTGTATTGTAGAGCAACAAGAACACGTGCTCGACTAACAAAGAATTCATAAGGCTTGTTTGTAGGGCTACATTTGCGAACAATAAGGATGTTAATGTCTAAAAGTAAACAAGGGAGGGAGGTGGAAATGCTATAAATGTCTTGGGGGAAGCTAATAGTGTGGCCAGAATATGTATATTGTCTGCCACGAGCATGGGTGACTTGTAGGATTGGGTTAACACGAGAAATGAGCATGTATTCAACTTGAGTAAGTACAACAAGGAAAAATGGCTGTATGCCTGCATCCATGTTTTTTTTCAAGGAAAAGCGATGGTCGTTTCTTTCCACAATGCAACGAGAACATGCAGATGCACCACAAATTTTATTTTTTTTTAATGCCAGGATAAGATTCCATGCATATCAAGCATACATTCATGGGAGATAGGTTGTCGAATCTTGTACGGAAACGTTGTTGTGCACCATTGAGGGGGGTGGTGGGTGTAGATGTGGATGGCGGAGAGGGTGTCATGGAATGTTGAACAACATGAAATGGAGAAGGCCCATATGAATAAGTTGACGAGCAGCTCTATAAAGAAGACATTGTTGCTTGTTGTTTTGTTGTTTTTTATGTGCATATACAATTCTTCTACGTGCATTAATTTGAGCAGTGTCATGATTTTTCGGCATGCCTACAATAAAAGTGTGAGGTGGTTATGAACTTGATGGTGGCATTGGTGGAAGAGAAACATACTATATATCTAACCATTGGAAGAGTAAAGTAAGGTATATTGTAAGATATAAATGAAGCATACACAAATATGGTAAGTTGTTGCAAGGAAAAAGTAGGTCGCATGAACATTGTTCATAAAAAAATGAATTACAAAATAATAGCATATTTAAGATTGTTCATGAAGGTTACAAATAGCATTTGAGACAACAATGTTAATTCCAGGTTTGTAATTGTTAAATATGACAAAGCAAGCATATTCAAAAGTGAACATATAGGTTACAATAAATATGTAATTCAACAATGGTATTTGATTATGAAACTAAACAAACAAAAAAAGAAAATTGTTTCGACTCCCACAAAGCCCAGACTGCTAGTCATGGCCTTGGGGGAGAAAGAGACACCCCCCTGTTGTGTCCATGTTCCCTCTGTGGGTCAGATGAAGGGAGGGGCCATGAAAGAGTGGATCAAAGCTCTTTACAGAGGGGTAAATAGGTATGTATGAGGTTTGGGGAAACATTTTGGTTGGATGAAGGACAAAGTCAAAGTTCTCAGGTGTGGATTGGTGTTCAAGGTAGCACTGTGGACTTCTCAGGTGTTCTGACTTCCGACTCCCGCACTGCGGATTACGGATTGCAGAAGTCGGAGGTGTATTCCTTCGATGTTGTATATTTGGTGTTCTAACTTTCGACTCCCTCACTATGGATTGCGGAAGTAGGAGGCATATTTCTTCGACGTTGTGTATTTGGAGTTCCAACTTCCGACCTCCAACTTGCAGATTGTGGATTGCAGACTAAAGTTGTTGCAGCTGTTTAAAAGTGCAGAGTTGCGGATTCTTTGAAAAACAAATTAGCAGGTTGTTTCTAAGGATCTCCCCCATCACCTCTAAAGGGAACCGAGGGGATCGGTGATGTTACAGGAAGACTACATTGTAGTCCAAAAATTTTGTTGTGACGTTTGTACACCAGATTGTTGTAAAGGAATGGAACTATGTTGAATAGGTGTCCCAAATTTTGTTTGCATTGAAGTAACAGAAGCATGTAAATTCATCTGGAGATGATTAACATGCTTCTCTTGTTGTTTCATCTGAGATAATTAGTTTGTGGTTGATGATGTATAGATTGCACTTGCCTCACAGTATGATTTGGAAGATGTTGTTGCAGAGCATATTTTATCTACTTAAATGAGTTTAGAATGGCTTGAATTTTCTTCTCAAAAGCATTAACCTTGTCCTCTTTAAACCCTAGTGGAATACTGCTCTTCAGTACTTGAAAATATGTCATCATACGTTGCAATGTATTTTGGTAGTGCTTAAGCTTTTCAAATTGATAAGGTGTCATGGGCTAATAAAATAAGAATTCTATGAGCATTCAAGCAAAAATTAACACAAATACCAAACCATCATAACCATTGATATTAATTTTGGATACAGGAAAACAATATTATCAGCATTAATGGTGGCTACTTGGATTGCATTGTCAAAACAACTCCAGCCTACTTTTTCAATCTTGTATGCATACTTCGCTCTATGCTTTGAAGTTTTCACATCTCATTTGTAATATATTTGTAATACCACCATGCCATGTTCAATATGGACACGTTGCTTAAAAGTATCAAGTGTAAAAAAACAAGGTATGTATGCCAAGAAAAGTGCATGTGAAGTTGGAGTTCAAAGAATGCGGGCAACTGGATGCTTATTGAGGGAAATGTCATGGCTTTCAACAAGTGAAGCGATCATTTCTGATGATGGTGAAACCTCCTATGACATGACAATGAGCACCTTCAAGCAAGCATTTGCATTAAAAGTCTATGTCTTGACTGATAATGTGAAAAGGAAGTGTCGAGAACAAACAATTTGAACAATTTCTGGGATAGATGTTGGTTCATTTGTGAGAAGGCACAAATCTTTTGCAGAGACCCACAGGATTTGATTTGCAGGATCATCAAAATCTATGACACTATATAGTTGTCCAATAGCATATTTTAGGTCAAGTTTTAGTATGTATTGGTAATCACACTCTGGAAACTCCCCATCACATTTAGTACAATGCCAAACATTGGCAATTTTGTGGGAAATTGTTTTCATGCATTGTATCCCATCAACAAATAGAGGGAATGCAAGGAAATGAAATTCATCCATGTTAATATTTGTGATGGTAGAAAGGACTGAATACTAGGTTGGCTTCTCAGAGGGTTGGAGAGATTGCAGCTCAGAGATGGTAATGCGTTTGCGCAAACCAAAAGGAGAGGAGTTGTATTTTTGGCTCAAGGAAGGGGAGTCTAAACGGATTCCATTGTCATCAAACCATGCTTGGAGAAGTACAGTTTCTTCAATACTTGGGTTTATAAGAAGGTTGGTATTGGAGATGGTTCCAATATTTTTTCCATTGAACTCTATAAGGCGACCACCTTTGATTGCAAGGATCGGGGGAGTAGCCAAACCTCGGAGGTTAGCAAGTTGGGCACCCTCAATTTCGCATTGATCCCCCCAAAGTGTTAAGTCTATGCTATAGCCAGACATGTCCCTCAAGCCGACTGTTTGGCAGATGGTTTATGAACCATCCCTTTTGCGTATAGTTGATGCAGGGGAAACGGAAAGGACAATCCCAATAAGGTCAAGCATGGAATTCAGGGGTGTAGTTTGGATTTCATGTATAAACTTAAAGTGGAAGCAATGAAAATGGATCAAGGGGTATTCCTCCAAGCATGCTTGGAATATTGAGAAGGGGCTTAGGAAAATATCAATATCGCTTTTCAAGTGGTTGTATGTTGGGTTGGACAGTTTGATTGTTCCATTTGAGACCATGTAGACTATGCCAACTTGTATTTGGTGATACAGTGATGTTTCTAATTCATTGAACACAGAGATATGGACCTCATCTTTGGAAGCACTAACAAGGTCTAACCCAAAGAGTTTACCTAACCCTTTTTTATTACTGTATGCGTTGATATTTTTCTTGGCAATGACTCGGCCTTGAATGCCCCAGGTTTTGTTGCAAGAGTTGAGTAATGTGAATTCAATAATAGGTGAAACAAGGATTGGGGTTAGATTTGGTGAGGAAGGTATGGAAAGTGAAAGGGTTTGGGGATGAAGGAGGATGTTTTCTGAAATAGAGGAACCGCTTTGGGAGGTGAAGCCAGTAGTAAATTTGAAAGGGGATGGTTCCCCAATAATTCGTGCTTCCAATGTGACAATTTCAAGTGTGAGCAATGTGATAGTCCTGGTAAGAAGAACGAAGTCAGGTAAGTAGAAGCAAAAAATATGTTACAAGTATTGGGAGTGCAAAAGGCATTAAGTGAAAATAATGAAGGGAAAAATGAAGCATACGTTGCATTGTGTAGAATGTTGCATGTACATTTGGTGAATTTGATGATAGATCTGTCTTGTAGTTGTTGATCCTCCACAACACTATTGTAGATAGTTGGAGGCAACATTTGGTGCTTATGAATCCCATCAGATATAGAGATTTGGAATCGGGCGAATGCTAAGTTAAGAGAGCTTACTCAGTTGAGAGAAACAACTTGTAGAAGTGGGAAAAGGTCAACAACACCATGCAATAGAAGTGAAACAACATTTTCGATCAAAAAAGTGTCCGTAACGTAGTAGTGGTAGATAAATGGACTACAAATCCGACCTACAAAAAAAGGCAGCTAGAAATCGCAAAGATGATTGACAAAACACATTCCAGTTGTCACAATTCATCTATATTCAAGTGTATATTGAAGAGAAAGAGATTGATTTCCTGTGGAAGGACATCAGTGTCTTATGTCTCCTGTCATTCCAAGCTCCTTCATTCCGCAGTTGAATGAACACTGGAAATACTGGGAAGAAGAAGCTATTGATCTAGCAGAGTGTCGTGGAATGAAGGAGCTTTGTGACTTCCCACAATGGGATACAGTTTTTGGAGTTCTATCAGACTCTAGAAGACATGGGAATCATTATCAAAACGAAGAGATATATATGGGAAACGATGGAAACCCTAGAGGGAGGGTCAAACACAACACCAGTTAAATTTAATTGCACGGGAATCTTATGGGGAATGTTAGAAATAAAAGACTTTATGATTGAATTTGAAGTCCCTCATTGAGAATATATTTTGCTCAGTTAAGAGAGATTTAGAGACAGTTTCCGAAGATTAATTTACTTATCCAAAAGGTTTTCTTTTAATTTATCGGCAATAAAGCGAGCAGTTCTATGCATAGTGCAGCAGACGCTAACCCCGGAGGCGGCGAGCATCTTGCATCATGCCATAGCAGAATCTTATGGCTACGGGCACAACCAAAAGATTCCTCTACACGTTGCTGCAACATTTTTGGCAACCCCTGGTATCCATCTGCGCTAGGCTTGGTAAGATGCGACTTCAAAGTTTAGGGGTTGGTGCTGAATCCACCGGCAATAGGAATGATGAGATTAGAAGACTGATAGAAATCCTTCTAAAGGTTAAGAAGAAGAGCAGAAGAAACCGTGAACTCACACAAGTTGAGATCCCACAAGAGAGACGGAAACAGGTAAATTGTGGGTTTTTGGTTTGAGTGCGATCATTTTGAGAAGGTCAGTCATTCCCGTGGCCAAGACCATGGCAGTGGGTGGTGTGATTTGCATGAATAATTTGATTCAGTGCGGCATTTCATACACTTCACTGCTAACGCATGAGCGAAAATTCGGGAATCTTCTAGCATGAAAACAAAAGACTTTCAAACAGATATATTCCTTTCAATCCCAAAGAGATATAACCACTGACCTCACAAGTCACACTGCTCCTCTGCTATGCAGAAACAACGAACCCAAATCCTGTAAATTGCTTGAAGTTGTTTTGTCTATGCAAATCACTTGGAATTCTCAAATCACCAAAACTAATTGTGACCGACCAACAGTATATGAATGAAGGAGGGTTGCTGGATTGACAAGATGTCCAGCAACCTCCATGAATGGGTTCAATGAAAACTGACAAACCCATCTTTTCCTGTTGTGGAGTCTGTCTACTCGAGGAATGTATTGAATGGGGATTAGATGGGAGAAGTTGCAGTCGGCATAACTATGTATATTCGGTCTTCTCTCTGCAGCCAAGGAAAAATCTCAACGCAAGCTATCTCTTGGTAGGTAAACTCCAGCCTTAATGGCAACAACATGATGACTAGGAGGCCGAGGAGAGTCCAGCGGAGGAAAATGAAACCCAGCAGACATTCCAGAAAACCCAGCGGACACAAGGCAAGGAGGCAGGAAGATAGATGGCAGCAACTCTTTGACAGGAGGGACGAATACCTGGAAGCATTTCATTGGCTCAATGAGTGTGGAATCTAATGTCGTGGCGAGGATGGTCTTGCGTTGTTTGAATGCCTATGGCGTAAATATGTGTCATGTTGTTTTTCTCTTTTTATTTTTTCTTTTACACGTTGACTCATTCATTAATATGGTATTAGAATCATATTGATACTATAGGGATGTTTACTTTCATATTTGATATTAATAAGTATTCCACATTACATATATATATATATATATATATATATGGCCATGTGCAAGCTAATGAGGGTCACTTTTGGCGCGTTAGATGCAATAGAAAACTGAAAAATCAGGCATCCCTCAACTTACTTGATTTTTTTGACATTCTTACACAAGATATCTTGCATCGAGTAAAAAAGATGAAACGTAGGAAATTGAGTCACGTTTCCG